>JAHIAM010018406.1:0-19864 GCA_021605205.1 Aegilops longissima
AATTTGATCCTTTTAAACTCCCAACTCATATTTCATATGTTTTGAAGAAGTCATTTTATCTTCTCTCATGAAAATCATTGAGTTGCTTGAAGTTTGAGAATTTGAAATGTTTCCAAATGAGATTCAAATCTTTTCAAATCCTTTTCATTTATTTAAAATGGAAGAAGTCATGTTATCTTCTCTCCGGGTTTTGTGGTGAAAAGAATTTGAATTCACGGAGATCACGAATGCAAAATGAAAGTTTGGGAAAGTCCTTTTATTCCCTCTCATTTAACTTTCAAAAGTTTGAATTTCACTCAATTTCACACAATCAATCAAACAATCAATCAAATCTATCTATTTATTATAACATTCCAAAATTTAGAATTTTGGGATGTTACCTATGAATCGAGGAGAGACTTAGGGTTGAGGCTATGGAAAGTCAGGTCCATATGCCACGGAGAAGGAATGTTGTTGATTACGAGTTCCACACAAAGGAGCAGCGAGGACTTCTATGAGACAATCTTGTTGGACAAGAAGCCCGTAGTATGTGATATGAGGTGGGTCATTTGGGCGTACATACGGAAAATGAAGAACACTATCCTGGAGTGTATGACAGCTTAAGTGGTGTGGAGTTGCGAGACTTTGTTGGGGAGCTCACAAGCTGGAATGTTGAGCTCATTATGCAATTCTACTCACAACACATTTCTATCCGGATGGAAGGATAGTTTGGATGTCGAAGGAGCAGGCGCCAATCAACCATTGAGGAATGGGCAAGTATGATCAATGCCCCAAAGGAGAGTGAAGATGACTTGAGCGTTTATGCCAAGAAGAAGATGGATCACAACTCTATGTCACGGATGTACAAGGAGATCCCGGATGAGGCACTTGAGACTTTCAAGTTTGGGTCAGTTCATTTTCTTCGTCGGGGCTGCCAATGATCAAGCTGGATCCTAAGGCACACTCTGTTGCCCAAATCGGTGACCACAACATGATCGGAGGGCATGCAATTAATTTGCTACACATATTGGATGTGCCCCAGAAATTCAAGGTCATGAGCCTCATAGTTGAAACTATCAAGAGGACAACAGCAGAACAAAGAGGAGTTGTGGATATGCCCCACAAATTCAGGAGTTGATTAACTCAAAGATGGGCACGAGGAAGTATCATTGGATAAGGAACACCTTGTTCTCTATCCGACTTTGAGGACAATCAAGTTGTCATGGTGAGAATGAACCATCATCGGTACAAGCTCAAGAAAAGAAGGATAAAGCAAGGAAAGAAGGCTACCAAGATGCCAACTCTAGCAGAGGCATCGAGTACTTTTGAAGAACAAGCAGGACCATCTTGGTTACTTGATAGCATCAACTCTGCGGATTGAGAAGGGTTGGCCACCTAACTCAAAACTTCGGAGAGCACAGGAAAGAATCATGGAACAAAAATCAATGATCTTGATGTCAAAATGGCGAGATTCAATCAGGTTGTGGAGCAGCTACATGATGACATGCAGGAGAGGAAGGCGGACAACAAGCGATGCATTTGCGAGTGCCTCAAGCTTAGAGATCAGGCTGCGAGCCGATGCGGACACGAGTCACTTCATACGCTCCGGCTCAGCTCCAGTAACCAGCTCAACACCAACTCCTTGGCTCCTTCCACATCAAGCTGAAGTCTTCGTCCAAGGAGCCATCTCTAGCCACAGTGAAGACCAAGCACGAGAGCGATATAGTGCTATGCATTTTCTAGGAACTTTTGGTAACTTGTTGCCAAAGGTGGAGAAAAATGTATAGATCATAGAACCTGAGAGAGAGAGAGAGAGAGAGAGAGTTGCTTTTGTTCTCTCTTGTCTTCTTGGTTGAACTTTGTTTGCCTTTGATTGCTTGAGATACTATGCTATTACATGAGACATTGATGATCATGTGTTTGATCATAAGCTACACTTATGCTTGTTAGATGATATTATCTTACTTACCCTTATATGATCATTCACTGTGCTTGGTGATGAGTGCATGTATTCAATCCTTATTATTTTGAGCGCTCCACCAAGATGTATGTGACATGGAAGAGTAACCCATGAGCCTAATTCCTTGCGCATTTGCAGTCCAAAGCAAATCTTAAAATATGCACAAATTTAGGGGGAGCTCTTGCTTATCAGATACTTCTCAAAGCGACGATGTTTTCTAATCTTATTATCATTTCTCGAAGCTTTGATCTATATGTTCTCATCAATTACCAAAAGGGGAGATTGGAAGTGCATCTATCCCTAGGTGGTTTTGGTAATTCATAACAACATATAGCTCATTGAGCTAATGCTATTCAAGAAAAATATTTCAGGAAGCTCAATGAATGGCATGGCATGGATGATGAAAGTGGATCCCTCAAAATATTAAGGACAAAGGATTGGCTCAAGCTCAAAAGCTCAAGACTCTACATTTTACATTTTAGTGATCCAAGATCACATTGAGTCTATAGGAAAAGCCAATACTATCAAGGAGGGATGAGGTGTTGCTAATGAGCCTCTTGCTTCATGTGCTTAGTGATATGCTCCAAAACCCTCAACTACTTTCTCACATCCACATATGACCTAAACCTAAAGTCAAAATCGGTCCTACCGATTCTTTCTATCCGGCCCACGAGTTCAAATGTCATAGCCGCCACAAACCCTAGGCAAATCGGTTTCACCGATAGGGATCTCAGTCTCACCGAGATGGGATTATAATCTCTGTTTCCCTTAGTAACGTTTGCTCTAACAAGTGAGCAATCGGTCCCACCAGATTGCAATGTAAACTCTTTGTTTCCCTTCGTAACATTTCGGTCTCACGAAAAGAGCGAATCGGTCCCACGAGTTTACGACCAACTCTCTGGTTAGCTAATTACTAAAACCGGTCTCACCGAGTTTGTATGTCGGTCTCACGAGATATGTTATGCCTAACCCTAACCATAACGGTCACTAGGTTTCTTGAATCGGTCCGCCGAGTTTGTTGATTCGGTCCCACGAGTTTGGTAAATTGTTGTAGCAGTTAGATTTTGTGTGGAGCTATATACCTCCACCTCCTCTTCATTCGTGGGAGAGAGCCATCGAACAAACCTACACTTCCAACTTACGGTTGAGAAGAACCACCTACTCATGTGTTGAGGCCAAGATATTCCATTCCAACCACATGAATCTTGATCTCTAGCCTTCCCCAAGTTGATTTCCACTCAAATCTTCTTTCCACCAAATCCAAATCCTGTGAGAGAGAGTTGAGTGTTGGGGAACTATCATTTGAAGCACAAGAGCAAGGGTTCATCATCAACACACCATTTGTTACTTCTTGTAGAGTGGTGTCTCCTAGATTGGCTAGGTGTCACTTGGGAGCCTCAGAGCAAGATTGTGGAGTTGAACCAAGGAGTTTGTAAGGGCAAGGAGATCGCCTACTTGTGAAGATCTACCGCTAGCGAAGCAAGTCCTTTGTGGGCGGCGGCCATGGTGGGATAGACAAGGTTGCTTCTTCATGGACCCTTAGTGGGTGGAGCCCTTCGTGGACTCAGCATGCCGTTACCCTTCGTGGGTTGAAGTCTCCATCAACGTGGATGTATGATAGCACCACCTATCGGAACCACGACAAAAACATCCGTGTCTCCAATTGTGTTTGAATCCTCCAAACCCTTCCCTTTACATTCTTGCAAGTTGCATGCTTTAATTTCCGCTGCCTATACTCTCTGCATGCTTGCTTGAATTGTGTGAAGATTGCTTGACTTGTGCAAAGATAGCTAAAATCTGCCAAAGTCTAAAAGTGGGAAAAGGTGAAGTTTTAATCGATCAAGTAGTCTAATCATCCCCCTCTAGACATATTTCAATGTCCTACAAATACCCTACTTCTGTTTGATTGATCTTGATGAATATAGAGATTACAAGAGTTGATCTACCCCAAGATGTATGTTGTGGTCTAAACCCTAGGGGTATGATGATTAATGTAATAATGATCTATCGACTAGCTTTGGCCTTGGCTTATATAATGCACGGAGGCCTAGGATGGCAAGAGTCCTAACCGAATCGTTGGTGGAGAGGTCCTTGTCTTGATCATAAAGTCTTGTGGAATACTCCTTGTATGCGGTATGGGCTGCGAAGTGGCCCATGAGCGAACCGCCATGGGGTCCTCGGCCCGATCCACAGTCGGGAGATGATGTGGTGAGTACCCCTAGTCCAGGACACCGTCACCCATCGATTGATGTCAATGCGAGGAGTAGGGATTGCCATGTAATGGATGCACTAGAGCTATAAGTGTATGAAAGATCACAAATGAAACTAAGTGGGTGTGCATCCAACTTGCTTTCTCATGAAGACCTCAGGCATTTGTGGAAGCCCATCATCGGAATATACAAGCCAAGTTCTATATTGAAAGTTCCCACTAGTATATGAAAGTGATAACTCAAGAGACTCTCTATATGAAAAGCATACTGCTACTATGAAGCACAAGTGTGGAAAAAGGATAGTAGCATTGCCCCTTCTCTCTTTTATCTTTTTTTTTCTTTTTTTGCTCTCTCCTGTTTTGGCCTCTTATTTATTTATTTTTTCGTCCGGAGTCTCATCCCGACTTGTGGGCGAATCATAGTCTCCATCATCCTTTCCTCACCCGGGATAATGCTCTAATAATGATGATCATCCCACTTTTATTTACTTCCAACTCAATATTACAACTCGATATCTAGAACAAAGTATGACTCTATATGAATGCCTCTGGCGATGTACCGAGGATGTGCAATGATCTAGCATAAGCGATATCAAAAATGGACAAGCCATGGAATCATCATGCTAGCTATCTTACGATCATGCAAAGCAATATGACAATGAACGCTCAAGTCATGTATATGATGATTATGGAAGTTGCATGGCAATATATCTCGAAGCAGGCTATGGAAATGCCATGATAGGTAGGTATGGTGGCTGTTTTGAGGAAGATATAAGGAGGCTTATGTGTGACAGGCGTATCATATCACGGGATTTGGATGCCCGTGAAGTTCACACCGACTCTCGAGGTGAGAAAGGGCAATGCGAGTACGAAGAGGCTAGCAATGATGGAAGGGTGAGAGTGCATATAATCCATGGGTAGGTATGGTGGATGTTTTGAGGAAGATATAAGGAGGCTTATGTGTGACAAAGCATATCATATCACGGGATTTGGATGCACGTGAAGTTTACACCGACTCTCGAGGTGAGAAAGGGCAATGCATGGTACCAAAGAGGCTAGCAATGATGGAAGGGTGAGAGTGCATATAATCCATGGACTCAACATTAGTCATAAATAACTCACATACTTATTGAAAAAATTTATTAGCTATCGAAACAAAGTACTACGTATGCTCCTAGGGGATAGATTGGTAGGAAAAGACCATCGCTCGTCCCCGACCGCCACTCATAAGGAAGACAATAAAAACAAATCATGCTCCAACCGTTACATAATGGTTCACCATACACACATGCTAGGAATCACAAACTTTAGCACAAGTATTTCTACCATCCACAATTACTCACTAGCATGACTCTAATTTTTTTGACCAATGCATGACTCTAATATCGCCATCTTTATATCACAAAATTATTGCAAGGAATCAAACATATCATATTCAGGTGATCTACAAGTTATGTAGGATTTTATGACTAACCATGTGAATGACCAATTCCTGTTGACTTTCTAAATAGATATAAGTGAAGCAAGAGGTTTAATCCTTTCTAGAAAAGATATGCCCACACTCTAACAAATATAAGTGAAGCAAAAAAGCATTCAATGGCAGTTTTCTATGTGAAGAAAGCAGGCAATCAAACTTCAAATGATATAAGTGAAGCACATGCGCATTCTATAAAGCCATACTCAAAAGATATAAGTGAAGTGCATGAAGCATTCTATAAATCAACCAAGGACTATCTCATACCAGCATGGTACATTATTAAAAAAAAAGAAAAAGCACACGACACTCCAAGATTTATGCATATCATGTGACAAATAAAAATATAGCTCCAAGTGAAATTACGATGATCATTAGAAGAAAGAGGGATACCTTCGGGCATCCCCAAGCTTAGTTGCTTAGGAGTCCTTGATTTACCTTGGGGTGCCTCGGGCATCCCCAAGCTTAAACTCTTGCCACTCCTTATTCCTTCATCCATCGTGATCTCACCCAAAACTTGAAAACTTCAATCACACAAAACTTAACAAAACCCTCGTGAGATCCGTTAGTATAATAAAACAAATCACCACTTTAAGTACTGTTGCAAACTCATTCATATTTTATTTTTGCATTGTAGCTATTGTAATATAACTTTTCCATGGCATACCACCGATAAAATCGATAGTTTCATTAAAGCGAGCAAAATAATGCATCAAAAATAGAATCTGTCTTAAACATGACCGACTATAGTAATCGACAATCAACCATACTTATGTAACTCCAAAAATTCTGAAAATTTAGGACAAAATAAAAAATTGCATAGAAGCACTGTGCAAAAAGTTTGAAGCTTTTGACATTCGATAAAAAAATTTAAATTCACGCTTACATTCAAAGTTACATTTTTCCCTTTGCACAAACCAAACAAGAAATCTAATCATCCTAAAGACAAATCTTGGCACATTATTTTATAATACAATGGATTTGTACAAGGGATAATTATTTTTATTGAAAATTTTGTATAATCAAGGTTTGCAAAGTTTCCATGGGCATGAACAAAGTTCAAGGAGCTCCCCCACTTCAATGGTGCTCGTCTTTCTTACTTTCACTTTTCTTTTTGAAAAAGTTTTAAGTTCCCCACTTTATTTTTTTGTTTCTTAACTTTATAAAAGCACACAACAGAAATAAATGACTCTCTAAAACTTCCGGGTTGTCTCCCTGGCAGCACTTTCTTTAAATCCATTAAGCTAGGCATATAGTGCTCAAGTAATGGATCCACCAGGATCCCAAGGTATATCCAAGACAATTTTAATTAACAATGATTTGCGATTTAGTAGTGAGAACAAAGTAACATATATCAAGTAATGATGAAGTCTAACTCTCTTCCTATGCATCAACATGTCATAAAAGAACAATTCATGCACATCAAGTAAAGGTCGATGCATAGTATAAACATTTTCTTGCAATTTTATCGTATTGGAAGGCGTAGTTCCTCTCTCATAATAATTGCAAGTAGGAGCAGCAAGGACATGCATATTATATTTATCAAAATCATCATGTGTAGTAGTAAAACACAATCCATCAATATAATCCTTAATAAGCGGAAACTTCTACGATATAGTGTAGTTGGGAGAATTCAAAAGATAATAGGACTATCATGCTTGCGGGTGCAATAGCAACAATTTTCATTCTTAACATAAGGAACCATAGCAAGTTCATCTCCGTAAGCATAATTAAAATTGGCATCATGGCCACAAGCATAACAAGCATCAAGTTCATTAAAAGGGATATTCCAAACAAATCAAAGGGATCATAGCAATCATCCTTTGGTAAGCCGAAGGAAATTAAGCAGTGTATGAATTGAAGAGTTACTCTCATTAGAAGGTGGGCATGGGTGATCAATCCGCTCTTTCTCCTTTTGTTCTTCGCTCTCATCATCATCTTTTTCATCAATGAGCTCACAGTGCCATCAGTTTTGTCATGGAAACCACGGCCACCTATGGGACGAGAGGCCCCTTGTGATTCGGTAGAGGCGACACATTGCACAAAAGCGAGCGAGCATGGGGCAGCGATAGAGATCACATAGGCAATTTTACCTAGGTTGAAGCCGTCGTGAGGCGTAAAACCCTACTCTGCTTTGGTGGATTCATGGTGGAAAGGTGGTGGCGGGCGTAGTACACTTGCTGGCGAGGGGTTGCCTCAAGGCGATGGCGACTACTGGGCGTATGGGAGTGTGAGTTATCCAACCTTCTAACCCTTTCTCACGGTTGCCATGGGCCTCCTTTTATAGATCAAGGGTTACCACGGTGGAATAGTAGTCATTACTTGATAAGATAGCAAGCAGTGCAATCATACCTAACTCGTGGGCTGCGGGGCATGCACGCTCAATGTCACATCATTGGTTGCTCGACAAGGCTTCTTGGGCTATCTTGCTAGCTCCGCGCCTGCTTTCGGTTGACACGTCGTGGGGCGGGTGTCGTCGTGGGTTTCTCTAGTAGAAATGGCTGACATGTGGCGAATGGTTGCCACTTAATCACTTGACTTGACACGCATTGATCGACGGCGTGGGTCGTGGTAGAGTGGTTGGTGAGGTGGTTTTGTACATGAGCCCGGCGGAATGCGGTGCACTTTGGTTGTCTGTTCACAGGGGTGGCCTGCCCTTGCGACTCGTTGGCCCGACAAGGGAGCTTTCTCTTGATGATATCCTGCTTCTCGGTTTGATCTTGGTCCCTCCGATCTGCATGTTGGTCCTTTGAATCTCGGGGTTCTGCTTTTCTGATCAGGTTGGTGCTTCAATCTTGTTCCGTGCATGTGCAGTTGATAACCCACAAGTATAGGGGATGCAAGCAGCTTTGAGTGCGATATTCAACCCAAATTTATTGATTCGACATAAGGGGAGCCAAAGAATATTCTCAAGTATTAGCAGCTGAGTTGTCAATTCAACCACACAGAAACTTAGTATCTGTAGCAAAGTGTTTAGTAGCAAAGTAATATGATAGTGGTGGTTACGGTAACAAAAGTGAAGACAACAAAAGTAATGTTTTGGTATTTTGTAGTGATTTAACAGCGAAACGGAAAAAGTAAATAGCGAGAACCAGTATATGGAAAGCTCGTAGGCACGGATCGTGATGGATAATTATGCGGATGCGGTTCGTCATATAACGATCATAACATAGGGTGACCAGAACTAGCTCCAATTCATCAATGTAATGTAGGCATGTATTCGAATATAGTCATCGTGCTTATGGAAAAGAACTTGCATGACATCTTTTATCCTACCCTCCGTGGCACGGGGTCCTATTGGAAACTAAGGGATATTAAGGCCTCCTTTTAATAGAGAACTGAAACAAAGCATTAACACATAGTGAATACATGAACTCCTCAAACTATGGTCATCACCAGAAGTATCCGATTATTGTCACTTGGGTGTCGGATCATAACACATAATAGGTGACTATAGACTTGCAAGATAGGATCAAGAACTCACATATATTCATGAAAACATAATAGGTTCAGATCTGAAATCATGGCACTCGGGCCCTAGTGACAAGCATTAAGCATAGCAAAGTCATAGCAACATCAATCTCGAACATAGTGGATACTAGGGATCAAACCCTAACAAAGCTAACTCGATTACATGATAAATCTCATCAACCCATCACCGTCCAGCAAGCCTACGATGGAATTACTCACGCAGACGGTGATCATCATGAAATTGGTGATGGAGGATGGTTCTTGATGAGGACGACAAATCCCCTCTCGGGCCCGAGCGGACTCGAGATCAGCCCTCCCGAGAGGTTTTAGGGCTTGGCGGCGGCTCCGTATCGTAAAACATGATGATTTCTTCTCCCTGATTTTTTCTCCCCGAAAGCCAATAAATAGAGTTGGAGTTGGCGTAGGAAGGTCTCTAGGGGGCCCACGAGGTAGGGGTGAAGGAAATATGCCCTAGAGGCAATAATAAAGTTATTATTTATTTCCTCATATCATGATAAATGTTTATTATTCATGCTAGAATTGTATTAACCGGAAACATGATACATGTGTGAATACATAGACAAACATAACGTCACTAGTATGCCTATACTTGACTAGCTCATTAATCAAAGATGGTTGTGTTTCCTAACCATAGACATGTGTTGTCATTTGATTAAAGGGATCACATCATTAGGAGAATGATGTGATTGACATAACCCATTCCGTTAGCCTAGCACTTGATCGTTTAGTATGTTGCTATTGCTTTCTTCATGACTTATACATGTTCACGTAACTATGAGATTATGCAACTCCATTTTACGGAGGAACACTTTGTGTGCTACCAAGCGTCCTAGCAATGCTGGGTGATTATAAAGGAGCTCTAGGTGTCTCCGAAGGTACATGTTGGGTTGGCGTATTTGAGATTAGATTTTGTCCTCCGATTGGCGGAGAGGTATCTCTAGGCCCTCTCGGTAATGCACATCACTATAAGCCTTGCAAGCAATGTAGCTAATAAGTTGAATTCTGAATGATGCATTACGTAAAGTAAAGAGACTTGTCGATGCGAGATTGAACTAGGTATTGGATACCGACGATCGAATCTCGGACAAGTAACATACCGATGACAAAGGGAACAACGTATCTTTGTTATGCGGTTTGACCGATAAAGATCTTCATAGAATATGTAGGAGCCAATATGAGCATCCGGTTCCGCTATTGGTTATTGACGAGAATAGTTCTAGGTCATGTCTACATAGTTCTCGAACCGTAGGGTCCACAACAACGTTCGATGACAGTTTATTATGAGTTTATAAGTTTTGATGTACCAAGGTTGTTGAGTCCCAGATGTGATCGGGACATGGCGAGGAGTCTCGAAATGGTCGAGACATAAAGATTGATATATTGGAAGCCTATATTTGGATATCGGAATGGTTCGGGTGAAATCGGGATTTCTGGAGCACCGAGTTACGGAACCCTCCGGGGTTATTGGGCCTTCATGGGCCCTAAGGGAGAAGAGGAGAGGAGGCAAGAGGTGGGCTCGCCTCCCTCCTAGTCCGAATAGGACAGGAGAGGCGGCGCCCCCTTTCCTTCCCTCTTCCTCCTCCTTCCCCTCTCCTTCTCCAACTAGGAAAGGAGTCCTACTCTGGTGGGAGTAGGACTCCCCTTAGCCTCCTCCTTGGCGTCGCCCCTCCCCTTGGCTCCTTTATATCTAGGGGCAGGGGCACCTCTAGACACACAAGTTGATCTTCGTGATCGTTCCTTGGCGTGTGCGGTGCCCCCTCCACCATAGTCCACCTCGATAATATTGTGCGGTGCTTAGGTGAAGCCTGCTGCGGTAGAACATCAAGATCGTCCTGCTCGTCGTCTTGTGGAACTCATCCCGACACTTTCTTTGGATCGAGTCAGGGATCGTCATCGAGCTGAGCGTGTTGCTGAACTCGGAGGTGCCGTACGTTCGGTACTTGGATCGGTCGGATCGTGAAGGCGTCGACTACATCAACAGCGTTGTCATAGCGCTTCCGCTTACGGTCTCTGAGGGCACGTGGACAACACTCTCCTCTCGTTGCTATGCATCACCATGATCTTGCGTGTGCGTAGGAATTTTTGAAATTACTCGTTCCCCAACAAGAAGCGCGCCAAGAGGCGCCCCCACCCTCGTGGACAGGGTTTAGGCCCCTGGTCTTCATCTTTAGCGAGGATTTTTATTATTTATTCGAGATATTACGTGGAGTTTCAGGTCATTGAGAACTTTTGTTTTACGCACATAAGACAACATCATGGCAATTCTGCTTTGAAAACAGCGTCGGTCAGGTTAGTTCCATTCAAATCATACAAGTTAGAGTCCAAAACAAGGGCACAAGTGTTTGGAAAAGTAGAATCTGACGGAGGCGTATCAACTCCCCAAGCTTAAACCACAGCTTGTCCTCAAGCAATTCAGTTGACAAACTGAAGAGAAAAAAAAACTTTTACAAACTTTGTTTGCTCTTGTTGTTTACCTATGTCAAGCCAGCATTCAGGTTTTCAGCAAAGATGATAACTAACCACATTTGCAATAACTCCTAGGTCTCATGTTTACTCATATCAATAACATAATCAGCTAGCAAGCCATAATAATAAATCTCGGATGACAACACTTTCTCAAAATAATCATAATATGATATAACAAGATGGTATATCGCTAGCCCTTTCGAGACCATAAAACATAAATCAGATCACCTTCAAGGATCAAGGACTGACTAGACATTGTAATTCATGGTAAAGAGATCCAATCATAGTCATACCCGATATAAATTAACGATAATGAATGCAAATTACAGTTGTGCTCTCCACCTAGTGCTTTTTAACAAGAGGGTGATGACTCAACATAAAAGTAAATAGATAGGCCCTTAGCGAGGAGAGCGAGGGATTGTAGAGGTGCGGAGCTCGGTTTTGAAATAGAGATAAATTATATTTTGAGCGGCATACTTTCATTTTCAACATAACAACTAAGAGATGCGATATCTTCCATGCTAAACAAATTATAGGCGGTTCCCAAACAGAATGGTAAAGTTTATACTCCCCTCCTCCACAAGCATCAATCCATGGCTTGCTCGAAACAAGAGTGCCTCCAACATTCAATGGGTCCGGGGGAGTTTTGTTTGCAATTATTTTGATTTAGTTTGCATAAAGCATGGGATGGGCATCCGGTGACCAGCCATTTTCTCGTGAGTGAGGAGGAGTCCACTCCTCTTGAGAATAACCCGCCTAACACGGAAGATAAGGGCAGCCCTAGTTGATATATGAGCTATTCGAGCATGCAAAACAGAATGTTTATTTGAAGGTTTAGAGTTTGGCACATACAAATTTACTTGGAGCGGTAGGTAGATACGCATATAGGAAGGTATGGTGGACTCATATGGAATAACTTTGGGGTTTAAGGGTTGGATGCACAAGAAGTATTCCGCTTAGTACAAGTGAAGGCTAGCAAAAGGCGAGGCGACCAACTAGAGGCGACAACAGTCATGAACATGCATTAAAATTAATAAACATTTAATACAAGTATGAGTAGGATATAATCCACCATGAACATAAATATCATGAAGGCTATGTTGATTTGTTTCAACTACATGCGTGAACATGTGCCAAGTCAAGTCACTTAAATCATTCAAGGAGGATACCAACCCATCATACCACATCACAACCATTTTAATAGCATGTTGGCACACAAGGTAAACCATTATAACTCATAGCTAATCAAGCATGGCACGAGCAACTATGATCTCTAATTGTCATTGCAAACATGTTTATTCATAATAAGATGAATCAAGAGCGTTGGACTCATCATATTTACAAAAACAAAAGAGGTCGAGTTCATACCAGCTTTTCCCATCTCGGTCAGTCCATCATATATCATCATAATTGCCTTTCACTTGCATGACGAATGATGTGAATAATAATAAGAGTGCGCGTGCATTGGACTAAGCTGGAACCGAGCATTCAATAAACAAGAAGACAAGGCAATATGGGCTCTTGGTTAAATCAACAATCATGCATATAAGAGCCACTTCAACAATTTAATCATGGTCTTCTCTCTCGACCCCAAAAGAAAAAAAGAAAGTAAAACTATTTACAGGAAGGCTCCCAACAAGCAAAAGAAGAGCAGGGAAATATTTTGGGTTTTCTTTTAACTACTACTACAGCGGAAAAATAAACTAATACTATTTTTTGTTTTTCTTAAGGTTTATTAAACACACAAGAAGAAAGCGGAAAAAGAAAATAAACTAGCATGGATATTACAGTTGAAAGAGTATGAGCACCGACATCTAGCAATGAGTGTGTGTGAACATAAATGTAATGTCGGTGAAATCGTACTCCCCAAGCTTAGGCTTTTGGCCTAAGTTGGTCTAATGCCGAGGATAGCTGGCGGATACCCGTAAATGTAGGTGGGGTAAATCTTGCGATGAAGAATAGTTGGGATCATCTTGTGATGAAGAGGACTCTGGCCTATGGTGGCAACCGCCTCTGGATCCCAGAATAAGCAGTATCGTGGAGGCTCATCTTACGGCTCCGGTTCGGGGCTGGTGTAGGATTCGATGAAGCAGGCGGCCGCCCATGGAATGATGTGAGGACCTGCGAGACAAGTTAAACAAAGAGGGAGCAGGCAAAGTAATAGTCTCGGGTGATGTTTATCAAAGTAAAATTTATATTTAAGCTCCCTTCCTTGCCCTTAACTAGAAAGTCATGCGCTAGCAAAATCTTATAATCTAAATAAGCCAGGGCAATGATGTTTCTTGTTTCTCCGAATGCCTAATAGGTATTTCAAAATATTCAGCTAGGCGTGAAGCATAAATGCCTCCAAAGATGGGGCCCTTAGTGCAGTTCGAGACTTAACCGTCTAGCAACAATTCCACCCATACTAACGAGTTATTGCGATATAAACCATGGAACAAAATGATAATATCAGGAATACTAAGGTTTCCATAGTTCCGACCAATCAACAACGACTAGCAAATAAGGCAAAGTAGCGTAAAAGCAGGAAAATGTATGCTAGTAATTCTTGCATTAGAAACCTTCTGGTTTCTCCCACGATGATAGTGTTAATAAAGCTTCCACTTCATTACGGTGTGGTTCATCTAAGGTGCCCTCAAAGGGTATTTTGCAAACCTCGCAAAATTCAGCTAATGGCATCTCCTTAACAACGTCATATAAATGAAACTCTCTGTTGATGGTGATTTCTTAGGTTAAAAGTAGAAGTTACGCACAAAAGTATTTTGAGTAAGAATCTTGATGGCGTTGGTCGCTAGGAGGAGCTAGGAGAGTCAAATGAGGTGCGGTTTTCGCCCACGATCGTGATCGAAGCGACCGAAAGCATGGAGGGAGTTTGCTGGGTTTTAGGCCACTTTGGAAGGGGTGTTGGGCTGCAAAGAGAAGGAGGCTTTGCGGTTACCGGTTAACCGTTGGAGTATCAACGACCTCCAAATGATCGAAACTTGACGGCGGTCTACGGTGCTATACCAAGGCAGCTTGACAAACCTCGGTCCATTCGAGACCGTTTAACACCCGTTACGAAAAAGAGGTAAAAGGCGCGGGAGACATAGAGTGCGGATTGCAAAAGCGGACAGCGGGAAAATGCTCGGATGCATGAGGCGAACACGTATGCAAAATGAAATGCACATGATGACATGATATGAAGTGCATATGATGACATGGCAAAGTGCAACACATGAAAATGACATGGCAAAAGGCAATGAATAATGGCGAGACACAGGCGCATCGAATCCAGGCGTTACAACACTCCTCCACTAACAAGAGATCTCGTCCGAGATCTTAGGACCGAAGCGGAAGGAAAAGGATGAGGTGAAGCAAGAACTCAAGAGAAGAAGCAAAGAATCGAGAGCACTCGAGAAAAAGAGAGAGCAGCGAGAATGGCGGGAATCAAATGCTCATGGAAACACGATAGACTCGACAAGCACTCGTTCTAACGGAGTGGTTAGAATGAAAAAAAGCGAATAAGGCTGAAAGGATTTAGGCAGCACTCCATTGAACAAGGAAAGAATGAAAGCGAACTTCACAAGATGGAATGACACTTGACAACATAAGCAGCATATACTTCGGAAGAATTGGAAAAAATGAATGAAAAGAACTTAGAAGGAAGGATTGAGTGGATTTGAATATCTGAGAAGAACAAAGAAATGCAAAAATCAATTCTAAAGAATAGCAGAATTTAATTGCACTTGAGGCGAGAAGAAAAGATACTTGAACTCCATGAACAAAATCTTGATGAACACTTGAAGAAAGAATTAAATCGTGAAGAACCACCATGAAGAACTCCGGTAACAAAGGATGACTAGATAGAATGAAGGATGAAAGAATAAGATGAGCCTTGCGGTGACTTAGATGGAGGTTCGATGAGATGGCGAGAAATAATTGAACTCGGAAAAGAAAAGATGAAAACACTTGGAAGTAGAATTTATTCCTCAAGAACAAGCTCGAAGAAAAAGATTATTCACTATGATGAAATAAGAATAATATTTATTGTATGCTTATCCTTCATCAAATTAAATTGATGACAAGCAATGGATTTTACATACTACTTATTCTTCTTGAAAAAAGATTACGGAAACATCGAACAAAACTTGAGAAAGTCTTCATGAACCACGGTAGGATTGAAAAAACGAATGGATTAATATAATAATCAAAGAAAAAGAATCTTGAGCGAACCACCATAAGAATTGGAAGCTTGTTGGAAAGAGAATGAATCACGGAAGAATTAGAAAAGCACAAAAGATACTTGAGGGAATTTAGAAAAGAGATCGAAGAGATCGCACACTAATTAACGAATGCTTGAGCATGCACGGAGGAATATTGAGATGAGCGAAGGGGCACGGATATAGAATAATTGGAAGCGACTTTGAAAACTTAGAATGAAGAAATCTTCGAAAACATGGCCTCCGGATGATTGAGAGAGATAGCAACTCTGAAAGACTCGGATGGATGAAAAGAACTTCGACAAGCGGGGTAATTGAGAGGATAGCATGAAGCTAGAACCACGAATCTTTGCAAAACGGTCAAGATTTAGAGGAAAAATTCTACATCGGTCTTCAGGGCGAAGATAAACACCACCAAAATTGTAGAGATACTCGGTAGGATGAAAGCGAAGAGGTTGAGCCGACAATGAAAAAGATTTGGAATCCATCTTGCAAAGGCACCGGTGATGAAATTCATTCTTCGTCAAACTTGAAAAGAATTTAGGATAACTCCGGGTAAATTAGAAGAGTCGGGTAAGATCACGGGAAAGACACGTGGGTTAAGGCCCTTGAAGAGATAACACCGTTGGAAAGGATTATTGAGCAGATAGATGATGCACGGAAGAACTGAAATATTTGAATGAGGTGATAACCTCGAATTAATTCAAACACGAGACGAATCTCTGAGATGTCTTGAGCACTCGGAAGGATAAAGCTGGCGAGGCGAGCGAGCAAGGAAAACACTTGATCGAGGAAAAGAATATAATCAACCTCAACCTGAATTGAGTCCACGGAGAAGAAAAGAGATGAAGAATGTCGTACAAAATGAGAATTCACGGTTAAAATAATTGAGGAAGGCGAAGAGGCTCCACGAATGGAATTGATGGTCAGAGAGAGTCGGACTCCGGGAAGAAAAGGGGTGGGAGGCGGAAAACAAAGGCAACTTGGAAGGAAGCAGCGAATATCTTGAAGAAAACACGTTGAAATCATTGAGGAAAGAAAGCAAAGACTTCACACAAGTAGAATGGATACTCGATTACGAACTCCGGTTCGAGAAGAATAAGGGTGGGTGGGCGGAAAGAACAACAGAGGATTGGACTCAAAGATGAAGAGGCTCGAGTCGACTTGGCGAAATGCACGGATGAAAAGAGCTGAGGGCCAGCGATCGGAAAACCAACTGCGTGATCCTAAAGAAAAATTTGAAGGGAAGAGGTAATTCAAAACACCTCGTCAAGATTCCTCACGGAAGCGAGAAGGGCTGAGGAGTAAAAAGAATTCCTACTCTCGATATAACTAAACTCCGAAAACAGTTTATTCTAGACTCAACATCGGCCAAACTACACGATCAATCAAGGGGCTCCTAGGGTTGGTCGAGGCTCGATACCAACTTATCACGCCCAATATCGACCCTATCCAAAAGGAACTCAGCGGTCCCACCAAGGATAGACCCATATTGAAAGCGCTTTTGCAAGGTGGATATCATTACATCAACATTACATAATAGATGGGGATACATACATAAGGCATAAATGCCACAAGAATACATCAACATCATATACAAGAACAACATCCGACTACGGATGATACATAAACGAAGCTCAAACAATATCCACCCTGCTAGCCAGGCTGCCGACACAGGAACCTATCACTGATCGAAGAAGAAGCGGAAGAAGAACTCCAATACAAGCAAACATCGCTCTCGCGTCATGATCATCATAAACCTGTACACCACTGTTGGTGTAGTAATCATGAGCCACGAGGACTCAGCAATCCCATTACCATGGGTATCAAGACTAGCAAAGCTTAATGGGAAAGGAAGGGGTAAAGTGGTGAGGTTGCGCGCGCTAAGCATATATGGTGGCTAACCAGCATAAATGAGGCGATAAGAGAAACAAAGGAATGGTCGTCAACTAGTAATGATCAAGAAGTGATCACGAACTCTTCGTCGGACATAACCCGAAACCGTGTTCTCCTCTTGATCAACCCGAAAAGAGACACTCACGGTTACGCTACGGTTGGTGTATTTTAGAAAAGTTTACTTCAAGTTTACTACAACGGATATTAACAAATTCCCATCTGCCACATAACCAGGACACGACTCTCGAAAGTTTATACCTGCGGGGTGTCCCAACAAGCCCATGATAAGCTCTCGCGATCAACGAAGGATATTCCTTCTCCCGGAAGACCGATCAGTCTGGAATCCGGCTACAAGACATTCGACAGCAATAAAACAAGACCAGCAAAGCCGCCGAATGTGCCGACAAATCCCGATAGGAGCTGCACATATCTCATTCTCGAGGCACATCCGGATGAGCAGTCCGTACAACTAAAACCAGACCTCAAGTTTCCTTGAGGCGCTACACAGGGCTCTAGTTAAGACCGACACTCGAAGACACTGGTCAGGGGCTAAAATAAAGATGACCCTCGGACTCAAAACCCAAGGGAAAAAGGTCATAGGTGAGGCAAATGGTAAAACCAATGTTGGGCCTTCTTTGGAGAGTCTTATTCAAAGCGAACTGTCAAGGGGTCCCATAAATCACCCGACCAGCGTTAGGGACGCAAAATCCGGGAACATAATACCGATATGGCGGAAACTAGAGCGGCAAGAGTGGAACAAAACACAGGGCATAAGGCCGAGCCTTCCACCCTTTACCAAGTATATAGATGCATTAATTAAATAAGATATATTGTGATATCCCAACAAGTAAACATGTTCCAACAAGGAACAACATCTCCTTGTTCCAACAAGGAACAAACTTCATCTTCACCTGCAACTAACAACGCTATAAGAGGGCTGAGCAAAGCGGTAACATAGCCAAACAACGGTTTGCATAGGAAGGGTGCAAAAGGTTAGAGGCTGACATGGAAATTTGGGATGGCTTGATAAAGAGGTAATAGGTAGCGCAGCATAGCGATAGAAACGAAGCAACTAGCATAGCAATGATAGTAGTGAGATCCAGGTAGCGGTCATCTTGCCTGAAATCCCGCTAGGAAGAAGAAGCGAGTCCATGAAGAAGGCGAAGCCACGAAAGCGAACCAAGCGTGAGCGAGCGAATCCTCACGATCATAGCAAGCAGGAACTAAAAGAAGAAGCACACAACATAGGTAAACACACCACACATAGACAAGACATGATGCACAACAAGCATGATGCATGACAAGCTACATGAAGCTACTCATGGCAAAAGATGATGCATACAAGACCAACACATCAAAGCAAGTTTAAATGAGGCGGAAACAACATATAACAATTCGGTAAGTCCTCATATGCAAATTTCGAAATTGGTCCAGATCTGAATAAACCTTAAGTACAAGTTGTTAAACAGCAAGTTAAGATGCACCACGATGATCTACATAAAATTCTAGTCAAGTTACATATAAAGTTCATTAGATTGAGACTCGGCCTAGAAGATATGAGCAAAACAAGATAAACATGGCATTGATGCAAAATGCACCCAAACATCAAGAAAACACCTCAAAACAAGGATGCAACATGATAATATGAAGCTACATGCAATTCTAAGCAAGTTTCATATAGAGCACAATCAAAAGCAGAACACGGTTCAATACATACACACAATACAAGTCATAACAACAATCATCCATAACGACAAGTAGGCATATTGCAAGCATCAAAACAACAAGCTACAGGACCTAACCATGATAACAAAAGACATGGACATGATGTACAGGTAAAGCATGACAAAACAGGAACACTGAACTATCTCCAGAAATCACTACAACATGCTCAAAAGGACATGGCAAGATTGCAAATAATAACGTTTAGGACTTTAGCGAAATAACATCGAGGTTGCAATGTTTAGAGCTATCAAACAACATGTTACAGGAACTTATCATGGCAAACAAAGGCATGTCATGAATCTACTAATTGCATAGAACAAAAGTCTCTTCTGACCATGAGCCAAAAGGATCGAGAAAATATGATGGCACCACGTAAACATGGCAAGTTATATGACAGATTCATACATGGCAGGAACAACAATAAGTAGGCATGTTGGTGAGCTTGAAACACTCACCCGAGCAAT
>JAHIAM010018407.1:0-11317 GCA_021605205.1 Aegilops longissima
GTGGGAATAGTAGGGGCGGTGGAGGCCTCCAAGGCAGCTGGCCAGCCACGGGAGGCAGGAGCATGCGGCACGACCGGCGCTGCTTTGGGCGGTGGAGCAAGAAGACCAGAGGTTGAAGAAGCACTACGGCCGTTGGATGGACATCGTCGGTCCTGGAGCTAGAATCGTTCATATTGACTAAGTTGACAAAGCCCTCCATCCCGGCAACTTAGTTGGCCCCTAAGTCATCCTCCCACTATGGTGGGTCCCAGCTAGCGGTGGGTATTCATTTTTTGTGCGTAATAAGGAGGCACTTCCTTGCGCGTGAAGATATAGCTTATGGGTCCGACATGTCAATTGGGAGCGTTTTTTCGCGAAATCTGAGGCCCTTCCGGTGGGTCCCGGTGTCGGTGGAGGAATCATTATTTTTGGCGTCCACGGCCGATGGATGTGATTCGTTGACCATGTTGACCAGGCAGCGCCGAGAGCACCATGGTGGTGGGCGACGGCGAGGCCTAGGAAAACGACGACACGGGCGGGAAGACTCGGCAATGGTTGCCTGCGGTGAGAATCTGAGGTTCTTGGTCCGGCTGCCATCGCGGAAAATAACAGGAGGTGTGGGTGAGTAGAGGAATGGCACTGCCAGCAATGAAGTAGGGTGGGGGTGCGGCTGTGTGGCGCTGACTGACACCACACGGAGGCGGAGGCGAACAGTCCACCGGAGCTGGTTTGGGCGGCTGTAGCAAGAAGATCAGATATTGAAGAAGCTGAGCACGGCCGTTGGATTAACATCCAGCAGTCCTTCTCTGCTAGAATCGTTTGTGGACTAAGTTGACAAAGCCAAAGTACACGTCAACCTAGTAGACCCACAAGTCAGCCTCCAAATATGTCCCAAACGACATACAGCCCGAAATTTCTAGCAGATTCAAATTAATTTTAAATCTAAATATACCTTAATTTAAATTCAATGAAATTTTACCCTTTAAAAACAATGAAATTTAAAATATCAAAATCGAAAAAAACAGTATTTTGGAACTAATTGCTGTTTGCTGTATTTTTTTCATTTTACAGCCCATTTATTATTACTTATAGCCCATTTCTTATTACTTATAGCCCATTTCTTATTACTTATAGCCCATTTTACTGGGCAAAATGCTTCCCTCCTCGTCTTGAAAGATTTCCGGCCCATGAGCGTATGAAAAACAAGTAGGCCTATGTTGGTTATTACAAAAAAACAAAATAGCTGGCTAGCCATTTTTGAGAAGGAAAAAAAACAATGCTGGGCTGGTCATGTGCTAAACATATGAAATAAAAGCCTGGGCTAGGCGGGCCATGGGTCCCGCACAACCCAGTTGATACACTTCTCCGTCCCGAAAAAACAAAATTACTGCGCGCGCTGCTGGGTCCCTACTGTCATCCTCACCATGTACAATCATCTCCTTATTCCTCTCGGTTGTTGACCATGTTGACAACACCGAGAACGATAGCCACAATGAGCGAACCAAAGCGGGAGGGCGATGGTGAGGCCTCGGGCGGGAACGAGCAGGGCCGGGAAGATCACAGCCAACCATGGGAGGCTGGAAGCGATGCCATCCCGGCGCTGGTTTGGCTGGCGGCTCGAGGAAGAAGAGAGCGAAGAAATGCAACAGACGTTGAATGTCAATCCAACGGTCAAGGTTGGCACAATCGTTTTTGACTAAGCGGACACCAAGTAGCATACTTTTTATATAGGAATAAAACTCCGAGGAAAATGCGTTCGTCGCCATCCTCCTCACAGGAGCGTTCGCCACATAAGTGACTAGCACCCTTGGTTTTCAACCGAGAGGTCTTGGGTTGAGTCGAGGAACTCTTAATTTTGTCCTCCTTCCTTCCTTGCAAAAATGGGAAAGAAAATCAAAGACTTGGGAAGGCGTCTGAGAACAAGCTAGTGTACCGATAAAGAGAGCGTTGCGAGTTTTAGAAAAAAAGAAAGGCGTGCTCCACAGCTGGTTCGAATCCAAACCTAGACTATGACTATATATGGTGCTATGCTACTCTTGCAAGTAATGAAACCGACATATCCAACATTCGCTTCTCCTCTTCTCTACTTACTCTACCTAGCATCGGAAGCTCTGGCGCAGCAACCATGTCCGTGGCTGCTCGTCCACCGCTCTTCAGGAGCAACAACCAGATATCGCCAAGTCGCCACTGCGTACCATTGCATGTGGGTCTCATCACACCCCCAAGCACGCGCACACCGCAGCCGATTGCTCATGCAACCCTTTGCCGTTGGTGTGGTGCCTGCTGCAAATCACGAGAGTCTTCCGTCGCGTCTCAACCACAATCGCAAACCTGGCGAGTCTTCTACAAATGCCGAATCATGGGATAATAATATGTTTAAGTGTTGTTCTGCTGCTTTCGATTTGCTGATTTTTTAATAGTTAGGTTGATGATTTTCCAATTTGATTAAATGCGCGAAAGGGAAGATTCGTGTGATTTGTATTTACGGGAAGTTCTTGATGTGGGGAATGCAACTATCTGATTATTTGGTTAGCGAGGAATCCCAATACCAGCAGGTTGGGGTGTTGGACAAATGGCGGAAGGAGCAGCGAAGAGGAAGATCTGAGCGAAGGTTAAAGATGCAGTTCCTCGATCATGGCCAAAGCAACATTCTTTGAACGGCCATGACAGCAATGAGGAGATGAAAGAGCTTGTGAAGATAATGGGCAAAATCGATGTGCTCTGTAGGATGATTGTCTCTTTATTTGCAGTGTATGTAGAACTTGTGATGTATTTAGTGGCTACGACATGAGGACTTTGCTGAAACTAGTAATGAATGAAACCTGTGTAGAAAGGTTGGGCGTAGTGTTGTGAACATCTAATGATTTCTATTAATGGAAATCGGGGGGTATCCCCTTTTGCTCATATAAATAAATAAATAGTAGAGGCCCTGTCGGGTCAGCTTTGTTCTCATTCGAAGACCTCAAGCAAATTGCAGTCCAACAGCAAACTATGTCATCAAATTCAAGTTTCACAGCCAAATATGAGTACAAGTAAACAACAATGTCATCATGTTTTAGTTGTCATACAATCACCAAACACAAATCAGCATACATAACAAGCGATGTTCTCATAGCAAAATACTAAACAACATGTTCATCAGGTTCCAGTTGTCATAGCAAACACAATTTCACATAGTAGATAAAAAACCATCTTCTAACAGCAATGTAATCATCATCCGAAGCAGCAGCGTCAACATCTTCGCCATGTGTGTCAGTCTGAATCGTAATTCCCCATGGTTTCATCTTCTTCTTCGTCCTCAACGTCCTCGAACGTTGGCTTCTTCTTGATCAACTCTTGTATGTCCACAGCACGACAGGCAATCTTTTCGCCGGCGTCATTGACGTGATGGTTCTCAAAGATATTAGGAACATTTGTGTTATCTTGTACATCAGGGCGGTGTAAGCATCATCTCATTGTGCAACTTCATTAAGCAATTCTCTGCTCAAACCTTTGCAATACTCTCCGGTCATGCCGCTACGTGCAAATGTGTCTTCCAAGAAAATATGTGTTGCTTGATTTGCCAAAATAAAGGCTCGTTGGTGCAGTACACGCCGCCTTGACATTGATGTAAGCCTCTGCAATGGAACCCTCGGGTCTAGCTCTGTTCCTAACATAGCCCTTGAAAGTGCCTAGCCGCCTTTCAATAGGGTACATCCAGCCATCTTGTCTTGGACCTCTAAGTAGTGCCTCATCGGTAGATGAATAGCCAAATGCACCATACATCAAAGAAGGTGGAGGATATATCTTCTCAAGGTGCATAGGATAGTTGGTATCTTGTCTCTAAGACGGCTCCAAAGCATCTATCCTGATATTTCTCTGCAGAGTTCCCAAGAATTGTCCCAACTCTTGCAACTACTCTTGTATAAGTCAGTATGCCCAATCCTCTAAGGATAACAGGTAAAACCCTTTGAAGTAGGATGTGGCGGTCATGAGTTTTCAACCCTTGTACCTTGTTTCCATCTGACTGACTCTCCTTTCGGGGTTGGAAGCAAATCCATGTGGGAATCTCACATGACAGGACCTCATGAAATTCTTTTCTTTTTACCTTGTCCAAGGCACGCATATAGCTGGTGCCATATCCTGTGGTTTACCTTCATCTTGCACTTGCAAATCCTTTCTGATACCCAGGTGTGTCAAATCAATCCTAGATTTTAAGGTATCTTTCGTCTTGCCTTCAATGTTAAGAAGTGTGCCGATAATGCTGTCACATATATTTTTCTTGATGTGCATCACATCAAGATTATGCCGCAGATCCAAATCTTTCCAATACTCCAAGTCCCACAAAGTGGACCTACGGGTAAACAATAATCTCTCTTCTATCGTGCCATGCTTCCTTTTCCTGCTACCATTACGGGATGGTTTCGTGTAATATACTGACCTTCTCTAATTCCACTTGCAACTCATGGCGGTGAGCCTCTTTGGCGCATCATGGTTTTCATGCTTTGCATTGAACACATGTCTACGGTATTTTCTAGGATGCGGCTTGTCCTTGGGAAGGAAACAGCGGTGTCCAATGTACCAGATCTTGCTAAGTATTGCGTATGACAACGGATTCCTATCACAGCGAACACATGCATTGTAACCATGTGTGGTTCGCCCTGACATAGTGCCCAAAGTCGGATAATCATGGATGCACCAAATTACAACAGCACGCAGGAAGAAATCAGCTGGTGGGCTGCTATATAGGTCTCGAGTGAGAACACCCTTCCATAGCTGTTGAAGTTCCTCCACAAGAGGCTCCATGAACAAATGAAAATCCTTTCCAGGACTTTATGGACCTGGGATGAGCAAGGCCATCATGTAGTTTGATTCTTTGGTGCAGACATTTGGGGGCATGTTGTAAGGGATAACAAGCACTGGCCACATGCTATATGTGGCGCTCTGGTGGCCAAATGGGTTAAATCAATCTGAAGATAAGCCAAGTCTAATGTTTCTCGGGTCAGCAGCAAACTCTTTGTGTTTATCACTGAAGTTTTTTCACTCACTACCATGATATGGATGGCTCATTACATTCTGATCTCTATACTCCTGGTTCCTAGAATGCCACAGTACATCCTCTCTTGTTTCAGACCTCTGCAATCTTGGTGTAATTCGAAAATGTCTCAGAACATTATGAGGAATCCTCTTCATAGCATTGCCATCTTTCCATCTTGATGATTTGCATATCGGGCATTCACTTAAGTTGGCATAATCCTTCCGGAACATAACACAATTATTCTTACAAACATGGATCATATCATATCCAATTCCAACTGCACGAAGGAAATTCTTCATTTTATTGTAGGTGTGTGGCAGCTCAGATGCATCTGGGAAAGATTTGGGAAAGCATCCAACAACGCATCGAATGATTTGTTGGTCATCCGCTTAGATGTCTTCACCTGAAGAAAGGTGACCATAGCTGAGAATACTGACAGCTTATTTCCTGGGGTGACAGCAACGTTGCATTGTTCCAACATGCGGGCCCACCGTTTTCTTCGCAGGTGAAAGTTCACGGAATGCACGAGCATTTCAGTAGCATTGTTTCAATGTTGGTCAAACTCATCGGCTCCACCACCACCTCCTCCTCCTCTTCCACGAGCATCGGAGCAGATCAAGATGGTGATCTGCTGCTTCCCGTAGTCAATAACATTGGCGTTCACAGCTTCACCATGATGAACCCACCTAGTATATGTGACCGACATCCCATACAAGTGTAGATGATTTTGCACGATTGGTAGGGGTCTTGTAACTGAATTCATACAAGCTGCTACGGGCAGAGCACATCTGATTTAGGACCACCGTACTCAGCTCGATAAAGTTCATGAAGTTTTCAACCCCTCGACATATGCAGCAGAGAATCTTGAGCAGAAGTTATCAAGTCATGTCCATCATTAGACATACAAATTAGTTCTTCTACTAGATATTACAGGAAAAACATATATGCTTTTTATGAAGTCTAGAAAAAATACCTAGGTCGATGTCTAAAGCTATGGCAAGATATTTGGAATGAGCACATCTAAATGTGAAATATATGTAAAGCTAATTCAGCAAACAGATTTGAGTGCTAAATTATGGCAGGCTGTTTCAGCGATCAATGAGGCGAGCACACAGCCATCAAACTATCGAAGGCCATCGCAACAACAAAGATCGAGTATAAAAGCGGTGTAGAACTATTTCACCTAACAGATTGGCTACTAGACCATGGCAATCTCGTCACAATAAATATATGAAAGGATATTTTAGCAACTAATCGGCCTTGGCATGCCATCTCAGCTAAGGATTGAGTGCGAGAACAGGCAAGGAAGCCTCTTAATCGAGCATATTGACAGTAAACTACTTGACAAGCAAGTGAGATTAATAGCGTCTATCAGCTAACATTCAGCGCTACAACCGACATGAGCGGGCCTCGAGACTAGAATCGCATACCGTGGGAGAAGCTGACCATCGTCGTCTCCACACAAATGTCGCCAGCCAGTGTGGCGCTGACCGCCGATCGCCGCCCACAAACGTAGCCGAGGTGGTGGCGGCGGCTGAGGACGGTAGTCTCTGAGCGTCTTGTGGGAGCGAGAGGATCACCGTCGTCCCCTCGACGAACCGTGGCGCCAATGTTTGACACGGCGGGGAGGCGGCTTTGGCGGGCGAATGGAGTGGAGGGGGATGGGGGGAGGGTTTGGGGAATATTTGGCGTATGGCGGTTGAATCAAATTTGAAATTTTTTGTGTGTGTGTGTGGGGGAGGATTTTCATGCGGTGGGCGGGGGAGTTTGGCGCATGGTCGGTTTCTCCAAGTGCAGTCCCACGTGTCAGTGAAGAGGCAAGCCGAAGCGCGTTCCGTTTGTGTGAGCCGTGTGCAAGACCGAATGTGTGTGGGGTGCAATGCGACCGCGACAGGAGTGTTGTGAGTGTACCGCCTTTTTTCCTTTTAAACTAGGTGCTTCGCCCCCTCAAAAAAAATTGTTGCTTCGTGTGATCCATCGATACTACTACTAGTAATCCGGTAATCCCGACTAAAACGGTGCGGCCGGGTCTTTTCCCTTGCGATATGTTGGGAGGTTGGCTTAGTTAGGTTTTTAGATGTGTCTCGGTTCAATAAAAAGCAGAGTTGGTGATGATGGTGTGCTGTCATCCTGCAATATAGGCGTCCGATCTATATCTAATAGATAGGAAGGAAACTATGACAATTTACCGCGACTCCTCTCCACATTTGCAGATAAGGCTTTCCCTCGTTCATCCTTTTCCCCACAAGATCTTGATCTTCCGTGCAATGCAGGCATCTTGCTAGTACTCCTACAATATGTATATTATTGTGAAAGTTCATATACACCGCCGAGATTAATGCAAACACGGCAGATTTTCATTACATTTGAACTTTTATAGGACAGAAAAATAAAAGAAACCTGGCCCTAAACCTATTCTCTGGCGGCGACCAGCGTCCTCCATCTGCGATCTCTATGTGCGGCGGGGTTCAAGACCCGTGAAGTGAAGGTGCGGTCTCCGCGAGGAAGAGTAGAACACGGGATACAGACCGTGGCCAGGTGGCACACCATGCCCCGCCGCCTCCATGCCCTACTCATCCTCGGAGGAGTCCCGACCTCGGCGGTGCGGGCGTTGGATAGTGGCAAGTAGGGCGCGCCATGGTAGCGGTGCTTCGGTCGTCGGCCGCCAGCGTGGCCACCGCTTGTGCGATCGCGTCCGCGTCCAGCTCACGCTGCTATTGCATCGCGAGGTGACTTGGCGAGGGCGGCAACCTCGAGCTTCATCCCGAAGACAAGCTCTCCGCGAGCATTCGCACTTGCGGTCATGGCGGATGTGGTGCCGGTAGGAGGCGATGCGCTATGGTGTGGAGGTTACGCTAGGCGTTGCCGCTTTAAGTAGCGCATTCGGTGAGGCCAAGCGTCCGGTGCGTCATTAAGTCGCCGGAGTTGTTCCTCGGGCACCGAGCCTCTTGCGCAACGACATACGAGCGGACGCATGAATGGGGCAGCTGGCACGGCTGGAACGCACAGCTGGGATGGCGCGAGGGACGAGGGCTTTGGTGTGCCGGGGTAGTCAGCTGCGGTCGTGCAGCGTTGGAGATGCCCTTTGCTCAAATGCTATCCCGCATGTCATTGAAAAAAGCAAGACGACCGGCATGGTCTCAGGTCCAGAGGATGCAGTTGCGCGCTACACCACTCCATGGACGTGTCGCGGCGCCCGTGCATCCTCGGCGAGCCGGGTGTTGGGGTGTGTTTGGATTGTGGCCAAAGTGCACCTTACCAAAATTTTGGTCATGACCCAAAGATTGGTCTTTGTTTGGATGGTTGCCATTTTTTGGCATGCCAATGAACTCTAGCCAACTCTAGTTCATTTTTCTTGCCAATGTCGGCCAAATCATGGACAACCAATACCTCAACCAAAATTTTGGACATGACCCAAAGATTGGTATTTGTTTGGATGGTTGCCATTTCTTTGGCATGCCAATGAACTCTAGCCAACTCTAGTTCATTTTTCTTGCCAATGTCGGCTAAATCATGGGCAACCAATACCTCAACCTAAATTTTGGTCATGACCCAAAGATTGGTCTTTGTTTGGATGGTTGCCATTTCTTTGGCATGCCAATGAACTCTAGCCAACTCTAGTTCATTTTCTTGCCAATGTCTACCAAATCATGGGCAACCAATACCTCAACCAAAATTTTGGCTACCCAATGCTTTGATGGGGCAACCTTGGGCACAAATCAACCATACCGTTGGTCGTGCTACAGCACTAACGCCACCCTCGGCACTGAAACCGACCGTGTCTAGTGCGATATGAGCTGTCACTCACAGCGCGTCGCCCGTGTCTAAAGGCGGTGCTGGAGCTGCGCCCGTTGTTGGCTAACGACCCACATGAACGGTTGTCCGGTGGCGAGGAGGTCGGGCCAGCTCCTCCATTGGACTAGTCTGCGCTTCGTCATCCCGACAGGTGTGCCTCACATGTCGGTTTCCTGTTTTTCCGCCATATTAGAGCATCGATGCTGCTCGCGTTGCGCATTAGGCCTTTCACTATGTAGGCCAAGCGAGACAACTTATTGTTTATTTGAGCCGTTCAAGTGTAATCATGTGGCGTTTGCTTATTTCTCATTCCTCTCAACCCTCTTCTCCATCGATCATGTAAGCCCTCCAGTGAGCCCATCCTCCCGCATGCCTCATTTGAACATTCCGCCGAGTATCATTCGCATGTACCCACCTAGTCCTCTTTCAATAGATCTCGGACCCGAGATGAAATCGAGAGGAGCGAGTGGGGGCACGTGATACCTAAGGCAGATTCAAAATTTTGGACCAGTGATCATAGCATCTGCAAATCATATATAAAGGGTATTCAATGTTCGTTTCAGTTTTTGAGCATTACAATATACTCCCTCCTATCCTTTATACTTTACATATAATTTTTATTTGTAGTCAAAGTATCTCTACTATGATAAAAAAGGTATGAACATTCAACAACGCCCAATCAATATTGTTAGATTAAATACGTACTCCTAGATTTGTACTTGAGATGGTTTCAATTTGACTATTGACAAGATTAATAGTACATGAGATGTATAATGTGAAAATTATATCATTGAAACTCCTTCCACATACCTAAATTGACCGTATGCTTTGTGTAAGTTGCATGTCATATATTATTACTCTAACATTTGGTCAAAGTTAGCCTCAAAAAGCATTAGACCTCAGATGCTTTGTGTAAGTTGCATGTCATATATTATTACTCTAACATTTGTGTAAGTTGCATGTCATATATTATTACTCTAACATTTGGTCAAAGTAGTATAGTGGAAGTGGATCCTCGGCGTAGGTATCCTCGCCTTACCCTCCCTTAGGTCACTTACTGGCAGACCCCATGCTTGCTAGGCCTCGTATGTCATTTACTCAATGGGTTCGGCCACGTCAGGGGATCCTCATCCGTAGTATACTCCCTCTATTTTTATTTACTCCGCATAAAACGGAGGGAGTGGTGGTATAATAAATGGCAGGCGCGGCGGGGACGGAGGGACGCCGGTTTGCTCTCGCGCTGTCCGGTCAAGCCGGCGAAAAACACAAGAGAAGCGTGTTCCATTCGGTGGCGGCGTGGAGGTCAGCGTGCCGGGCTGCAACACGTAACGCGACAAGAGCGATGTCAGTCAAAACCGATTGACGGTCGTCACCGGAACAACTATTCACACGGAACCTTCCGCCGCTGGCCCTCGCCAGCCACTGCCCTAAAACCACACCAAATCTCCAGCCCATTCCCCACCTTTGATCCACTAGCCGCATCAAGCGCCCCCTAGTTCGCCGGAAAGCCATGAAAGCGCTGCAAGATCACTTACTACAAGATCTCGACCATTGGCGCCACGCGCGAAATCGCGGCGGCGGTCGGCGCCCTGACCTCCGTTCCAAGCTCGCTGCGGCGCGGCCAATCCCGAGTTTCTGGAGGCAAGCTACAGGAGGAGGAAGCCGTCCAATGTTCACTACGGAGGTCGAGGCGCGAAAGGCCTCGATGGGTATGAGGCGATGGGCGTCGACTTCGTGAAGCGTCCGAGTCCCCCATGGTGCAAAGCGGACCAGCGGTTCAACATGGCGATACTAAAGGAGGTCCGGAGGCGTAGAGGCTCAACTCGGCGCGAGAGCGCGCATGCCGCTTATCGAGGCTCTCCTGCGGTGAACCGATATCGTGGATGTGAACCGGCGGCGGAGGCTCAACTTGAGGCGGAGCTGCGGATGTCCGCTGCCATCGAGGCCCTCTGCGCAGCGGAACGGACGTCCCCGGACATGAGCCGGGCGGCGAGGCTCGACTTCGGCGCCAGGCGGATGCCGCTCTCGCCAGCGCCCTCTGCGAGCAGAACCGGACGTCACGGACTTGAACCGGTGGCGGAGGCTCGACTCGACGCGAGCGCGCGGATGCCGCTGCCATCGAGGCCCTCCTGCAGCGGAATCGGACGTCCTCGACTTGAACAGCTGTGCTCTGCGTCATGCGAGCACCCACGCCCCGCTTGAACAAGTAGTGGAGGTCGAGGACAACCACGGTGCGGAGACACCTGCGTCGGCAGCGACAGCTGGTTCGCGTCGGCAGCCAAAGACGGACAGGCTGTCTCTTTCCGCGAGCGGTGATAGTTTTCATTATGTTGTTGTTTTTATGGATCTTTTGCTGTTTGTAAAACATACTATATTTGTTATGCAAGTCGCTTTGACTTGGTTGATCTACCATTTCAGGCGAGTTGGATGAATATCCCTCGTCTCCTAACCCTTCTTTCCTTCTTCCTCACCTCTTCTTCTTCCCCAACCACCACCTTACGGGCAGACGGATACTCCCCAACATGC
>JAHIAM010018409.1:0-46098 GCA_021605205.1 Aegilops longissima
GGAGTATTGGGATCTTGACTTTCCCAAAGTCATCATTGATCCTTGAGTGGTGCATCAATATCCATCTTCATTTCAATTTCCTCGGTACCATCTTGAGGAATTTCATGATCGATGAGGAATGGCTGGGGTTGAAGGATTGCTTCCACTTCAATTTCTTCATCAATTTTCTCTGGCGAAGCGGAGATTGATGTTCTTCATCGAGATCGGTTGGCACCATATTCTTCTCCAAAGGAACTACTTCCTTTGATGGTATGGAGAAATGGGAATAGCATCAATCGGGTTTTCAACGAGCTGGTCATTGGCTTCATTTTCTTGTGGTTGAAGAATCAGCGCATGGTGATGCTTTCTTTTCTTCTGACAGCTCGTTCGCAGCCTTGGTTTCTTCACATCGAGCGGATGGAAGAATTGGAGTGGAGTTGGCGCGGGAGGTGAGGAATTTGGTGCAGTTTCTTGAGGACAAGCGATGCAGTTCCCTGTCTTGAACAATTTCTTGAGGCGCACCACTAGTGGGTGCCTGGCGATTTCTTCGGTGGCTGGAATTTCTTCATCAGCCACAGAATCAGCATTTTCTTCAGCGGTGAGCTTGGCGTTCTTGGCATTTTCTTCATTAGGCTGGCGGAGGCTTGAGCACGAGGATTTCATGTTGCAGAGTGCAGCAACAGTTGTGAGCTTCTTCGTCGGATCGGCGAATCTGGTCTTGACTACTTGCCAATCAGCATAGTATGAGTCAAAGTTCTTCTTTGAGGTTCTGAATTTCAGTTTGGACTTGAAGAAGTTCCTCGGTGTCATCTTGACAACATTTTCTTGAGAACCTCTCCTTCTTGTATTGAGCCTTCTTGATTTCCTTCGCCTTCTCGAACTTCCATTTTCTTCAGCGATGAAGTGAGTCAACATATGACTTTGACCGGTGTCAAGGAAGATCGAGCGGAAGGTATTTGGATCATTGTGCGAAGGTCGATGAAATCGAGGACTTTCTTGGGTCCAAAGCGAGTTACAGATGTTCCCTTGGCTCTGCGGCTCTAACTTGGCGGTCTCGATGATTTCTTCAAGTTCTTCATCAGATGCCTCATCATCGAGATGTACGTGGACGACAAGCTGTTTCTTCCTTGGGCTAGGCGAGGACCACGTCCATTTGTTGCTTTTGTCTTGACAGCGTCGGGCGGATGAAGAATTGAAGGCAGGTGAGGAATTTGCGAGAGATGCTGAGGCAATTGAAAAACCAGCAGTCCTTTGACAAGTAGCTAGATGCACAAGGCCCGAAGGTTTGGGCGGAGCGATTGAGGACTTTGATGGAGCGATGCGGCGTGAGAATTTCTTCTTGAGAATTTGCTGGAGGGCTCTTTGAGAACTTGGCGTGAGCGCATAGATGATGAAACACTTGGCTTATTAGCGAGACTTCTTTTGCATCGATTTCCTCGGTTTGGCGAGACCTCGATGGCGGCAGCGGCGAGAATCCTCATTGAATTTCTTCACGCTTCCTTTGCTTGCTTAGCCAACTTTGCTTGGCGTTTAGCCCATTCATCGGGAAAGTCCTCACGCGTTTGGCGCTAGTGGGATCAGCTATTTGGCACAGTGCCAAAGGGCTCTTGGGCATGGAGGATTTAGCGAATTTCTTCATGTACTTAGGTGTTACATATCGGTATTCCTTCCATTCCGTGCCCATCTCCGTTCAATCTTACGAATCGCACCTTGCGTTGATTTTTCTTTCCTCATCCGGTGCAATAGTCGGCATATATTTCCTCGAGGGATTTGAATCTGTCATGACCTCGGGTTTCTTTCCTCCCTTCTGCGACTTCTTACCATCGCCATTTTCTTGGTGAGAAATTGAACAATTGAGTTCTCGAAGAAGTGTGCAGTTTTCTTCGAGCAGCGCAAATGAGTTAAGTTGATGAGAACCTAGGGATTCACGGACATTTGTACTGTGAGCAGTATAGGTGCGAGGAATTTGAAGAGGTCATATCGTTCTCGGAGGTTTTCAAAAGAACAAGTTTGAGGATTTTGACGGATGAGCCTTGAAGAATTTCAATAGCGTTCTTTATCTTAGGTTCGAGTTGTATAGATCGAAGATCCACACAATTGAGGAATCTTGAAGAAAATCATAGCTTAGAAAATGAGTCAAGAGATTTGAGGTGTTCATATGTGTGAGGAATTTGAAATAAACACCTTTGAAGAATTTGAAGAAAATTTGAGAATCAAATCGAGTAGTAAAAGTAACTTTTAATTTACGAAGTGAAGAACACGAACTGAGATGAACAGTTGAGAAGTTAGTCGTTCAGATCTTCTCCGCCCTAACTTGGCGGAGGAAATCAGCTACGGTGACGGGAGTGAAGAAATTCACGATCGGTATGCGTCGGCGAAGAGGTCAAGGCGGTGAAGCTTTTCCTCACGGCTGACGATGGAGTAGCTAGCGGCGCTAGGGTTCGAGAGCTCGGCGGGAGAGAGATCGGCGAAGTAAAGAGTGAGGAAGGAGAGGGGTATTTATAGCCCACGGTGAAAAGCGGCTTGTCCAGAAGATTTAGGAGCGAACATGCCTGACCGCTTCCTTCTCACGACATGTGTCACCCGTCTTGTGTAGTGGAGATCGTGTGCGATCGTGGGTGGATATAATAATGCATCGTGGGATGCGGAGCGGTTTAATGATAAAAGCGAAGTTTGGATAAGATTCGTTTAAAAGTTCCGTTCGCAATTTCTTGTTATCAAGGACCACGATGAAGAATTTGAGCGAGTTTCAAAGTAGAACACACATGAAGAATTTGTGAATGGATTGGGTTGAGTATAGCATAGAGGGAAGGGTCGATCACATTCACTTAGCGAAAAGCGACTTGAAGAAATAGCCATAAGTGAATCTGTGAGGACATAAATCCATATATATATACCAATGAAGAAAGGCAGCGGAAGCAGTGAAGATTTTGCAAAGTTGAAGAATTTGAAAAACTGAAGAATTTGAAAAAGCGAAGAATTTCAAAAGCTGAGGAAAAATTCAAATTGAAGATTTTCAACTTTGGTGGTGGCGTGACCGTATAAGAATGATGATTTCAGACACAGCGTACAATTGTCGTAGGGTTACGAGAATCAAATTCTTCATTAATTTCTTCACACTTAGAGTGTTATTCTTCATTGATTGAAGAAAACGTTTCTTCATGTGTTGCACATCTAAGTCATCAATTTTGCATAAGTGTTAGGATGTGTGTCTTTTCAAAGAACGTTCGAAGATTCTAAGATATTTAGCTCACACACAACTTGCTAAATCTCTTCTCATCCAAGGGCTTAGTGAAGATATCAGCTAGCTGTTCTTGATCTTCACATGCTTTCGATGGAGATGTAAGCCCTTCAACACATGATCACGAAGAAAATGATGGCGAATTTGAATGTGCTTTGTCTTGAGTGCTTTGAAGCGGGTTGTGAGCAATCTTGATGGCACTCTCATTGTCACGATGAGAGGCACATTCTTCACGTTGATGCCGTAGTCCTTGAGGTTTGCTTCATCCATAGTAATTGAGCACAACACGAGCGGCAGCAATGTATTCAGCTTCGCGATGGACGGTGATCGTGATTCATTTCTTGAGGACCAACGGACCAAAGATCGTCAGAAATGACAAGTACGAGATGTTGACTTGCGATCCACGATCACCGACATAGTCAGTCAGAATATCAATGAGATCAAAAGTAGAGCCCTTGGGGTACCATAATCCTAGTGTTGGTGTGTGAGCTAGATATCGAAGAATATGCTTCACACCTTATGGTGTGATTCCTTGGTGTAGCTTGAAATCGGGCACACATGCAAACACTAAGCATTATATCTGGCCTAGATGCACATAAGTACAATAAAGAACCAATCATGGGCGGTATACCTTGTGATCGAAGTCAATACCATTTTCATCGATTGCATAGATGGCCATTTGTGGGCATAGGAATTTTAGCGCCTTTGCAATCTTGCATGCGAATTTCTTGAGGACATCTTTGAGGTATTTCTCTGAGATATGAATATGCCATTGTGTTGTTGGCGAATTTGAAGACCTAAGAAGAATTTCAACTCTCCATCATAGACATTTGATATTCTTCACTCATCATATAGGCAAATTCATCACTATAACGTTGGTCGATACAGCCAAAGATAATATCATCAACATATATTTGGCACACAAACAGTTCACCATCATATGATTTAGTAAAGAGGTAGAATTCGAGTGAACCGGTGTGAAGCCATTCTTCACGAAGAATTCCTTCAATGTATCATACCACGCTTGAGGGGCTTGCTTGAGACCATAGAGGCCTTATTTAGTCTGAAGACTTTGTCGAGATTCTTTGGATCTTCAAAACACAGGGGTTGAGCAACATATACTTCTTCCTCAAGCTTACCATTGAGGAATGCACTTTTCATCCATTTGATATAAAGTGATATTGTGATGGTTAGCATAGGCGAGTAATATCTTGAATAGACTCAAGTCTAGCGAGGTGCAAAAGTTTCATCGAAATCAATTCCTTCAACTGCGTGTAGCCTTGAGCTACTAGTCGTGCCTTATTCCTCACCACAAGACCATTTTCATCTTGTTTGTTGCGGTAGATCCACTTTGTGCCAATGATATTATGCTTGCGAGGATGCGGGCGTTTGACCGGTTCCACCGTTGTTGAGCTCGGTGATGCAATTCTTCTTGCATGGCCTGAATCCACTCGGCTCGAAATGCTTCATCTACCTTAGTGGGCTCTGTAATAGAGACAAAAGCATAGTGCCCACAAAAGTTAGATAAATGTGAAGCTTTTGAGCGAGTGAGAGGACTGGCGCTTCAATGTCATCGATGATCTTGTCTACTTGCACTTCTTTTTGCAGCGAGGATGAGCTGGTTGTCTTGAGGAATTTGATCATTTTCCTCGGCACCATTTTCTTGACATTATCTTGGTGCATCATTTCGGCGTTCTTGGCGTCTGGGAATGAATTCTTGGCGGTTTCTTGATGGGAATGACATCCTCGGTGCTTTGGTTAGTCTAACACAGAAGGTAGGTGCTCTCTTTGCGAGCCATTAGTTTCATCGAACCGCACATCTGATGTCAACAATCTTGTGAAGTGCGATGTTGAAGACTATGTAGGTGTCTGAGTCCTTTCGTAACCAAGCATAAAACCTTCATGTGCTTTGGTGCAAATTTAGAGTGGTGATGAGGATCTCTAATCCAGCATTTAGCACGAAGACTTTGAAATAACTTACATTGGGTTTCTTATGCGTGAGGAGTTCATAGGCAGTCTTCTTGAAGAATTTGTGAAGATATACTCTGTTGATGATGTGTACGCAGTATCAATTGCTTCAATCGAAGCGACTAGGCGTTTTGTATTCATCAAGCATAGTCGAGCCATCTCAACAAGAGTTACATTCTTGCGCTCCGGCGCCATTTCTTTGAGGAGTATAGGGGCAGATAACTCATGAGTAATACCAAGTTCATCAAGATAATCCTCAAGTCCGAATTCTTGAACTCAGTTCCATTGTCACTCTGATGTGCTTGATCTTCAAACCAAAGTTGGTTGAAGCCCTCGAGGAAAATCGTTTGAAGATTTCCTGCACTTGATTTTTATAGTAACAATGTGTACCCATGTGTAGCGAGTAATCATCAACAATAACAAAGCCATATAGTGATGCTTCATTAACGACAACTGAGTAATGATTGGGACCAAAGAGGTCCATGTGAAGCAATTCGAAGGGGACGAGTAGTGGTCATGATAGTCTTATTTGGATGCTTGGCCTTGGTCATTTTCCAGCTTCACGGGCTCCGCATAAGTGATCCTTGAGAATTTGACATTCTCAATGCCAATGACATGCTTCTTCTTCATGGCGTGTGCAAATTCCTCATGCTGCGTGACCAAGTAAATCGATGCCATAGCCAATATACGAAGCTTTGCAAGTAGACACCACGGCTGGTTGTGGTCACTGTGGAAAAATCAACAATATACAAGTCTCCTCTCCTAAAGCCTTCAAAGACTTTGGAATTGTCGACTTCCATAATCACAACACAGCGATACTTGCCAAAGATAACAACCATATCAAGATCACAAAGCATTGAGGTGACATGAGGTTATATCCTAAAGACTCAACAAGCATGACTTTGTCCATGTGCATGTCCTTAGAGATAGCAACCTTACCAAGTCCCAATACGACTTTTGCCTTTGTCGGCCAAAGATGATATGCTTGAGATGTGGCGGTGATAAGGAGCATCCATCAATAGATTCTTGTCACCGGTCATGTGATTTGTACATCCACTATCGAGAACCCACTCGGTGGCTTTGGGTTGATCATCCTGCGGATGAATTAGTACAACTTACGATCTCATATACTTCATCGGTGAAGAATATGATATCAAGTTCATCGAGATGAATTTCATCATTCGATATTTAGATAAGCGGTATGAGGGCGTGTGAAATGAAAGTTCATTTCATCATGATTAACTGCGTCCTTTGAGCAATTTTGTCGGGCCCCGACAAATTCTTGAGCGTTTAAGACACGTCGGAGACTGACCCTAGAAGAGATTAGTTCTTTTCTTCACCACCCACATCGAAGGGGTGGCAAAGAGTTCATCATTCTGCGAGCACCATATGAGAATGGTGGCATAGAGGCCAAACCATTTCGTTTCACATAAGAGGGTTAGGGTAAGCATATGAATAAGCGAGAGAAATTCTTGAGGACTTATGAACATATTGGTTTGAAGAATAATGCACATATTCATAGCCCTTGGCTCTACCTGCAAGCAGAGTTGTTATACGATGATAATCATATGAGGACTTTGATCCTTTTGAGAATTTGATCCCGTGAGAATTTGGTCCGTATGAGGACTTGGATCCATATGAAGAATTTGGTCCATATGAAGAATTTGATCAGGGTTCCTATTCTTCACGGTGGTGTCATGAGGACATTCACTAAAGACTTTCAAAACCTTTGCTTGGGAACCAGATTTTCTTCATAGGGGACCGTTCCTGCGATTAGTGCCAACATATCTAGCAAATACTTCACCATTCGATTTTGAGCAGTTTATAGTTTGAGTCAAATGACTCATCATCGAATGAGAAATTCATGTAAAACCAGATAAGGTAGATGGATCAGCTGGAGGTCCCTTTGCGACAACCCATGAGGTTTTGGGATCTTGCTCGGGCTTCGATCGTTCCATCGACATTGAGTTTCCTCTCAAAGGCAATACCCTCTTTCCTAGGGTTTCTGTTGAGGATCTGCTTTTAAGCACATCACAAAAGTCGATGCCCTTTGAGGCTTTTGTACATGCTGTCATGTACAATTCCTTGATCTGCATCGTTAGTGATACTAGCAATGTCCTCGGTGAGAATTAGTGATAGCGAGAGGCGGTGAAGAATTTATATGATTGAAGCATTTGAACATTGGTGAAGAATTAGCGATTCACGTTCAATGCACTTTAAGCATGGAGGAACAAATTCTTCTTGAGAAGCGCTGATTTGTTGAGCAAGTAATGAATCGCGCTCCTTGAAGATCTTCATAACTCACTCTTAGCTTCTCAAGATCTTGCTTTCTTTGAAGAAATTCATAAGAAAGTTTCTCATGATCGAGATAAGAGAGTGTTATGATGACCTTGAAAGCTGTCAAGCCTAGGTGAACTTCTGAAGATTTTGATCGAGGGCTTGAGTCGATCCATTCTTCACCTAACATATCATCACTCTTATCTAGCATGTTTTGAACCTTTTCAAAAGCCCTTTGTTGTTTATAGCAATCTTAGCAAGTTTAGAGTAGCTGGGCTTAAGATCCTCATCGATTCATTTCACTAGATTGAGGAGGAGGTGAAATTGAGTACCTTGGCACCTTTTGCCATGAAGCAATAGGTGGGGCGTAGTCATCATTTTCCTCATCGGGCTTGTCGGTAGTCAGTTTCTTGATGTTGAAGATGGACTTGCTAACATAGCGATAGCAAGAGCCGGACTAGCCACACAGATTCAGTTCTTGAGACTCCTCCTCTTCCTCATTTTCCTCAGATTCAGCTTGAGTCCATTTCCTTGCCAATGAATGCAGGAGCCTTTTTGGAGCTGCTCTTCTTGTGAGAAGAAGGTTTTGAGGATTTTGATGATGAAGATTTTGATGATTTCTTCTTCTTCTTCCGTCATCGAGCTGTAATCCTTGTGTTTCTTCTTTCTTAATTCCTTTTCCCGAGGACAATCTTGGATATAGTGACCAGGTTTCTTGCATTTGTGGCAAAGTCTTCGCTTATAGTCACTAGATGAGAATCACTTTGCTTTTGAGGATTTTCCAAAACGACCACGCCTTGTGAATTTCTGGAATTTCTTCACGAGCGAGTGCTAGCTCTGGCCAAATTCTTGAGGATCTCCAAGGCTACTACAGATTCTTCACTCTGATTGATTCAGCCTTGGCCTTGAGACACGTGTTCTTCCATAGCGAACCATAGAGATCTCTCTTTTGACAAAGTGGAACTTCGTGAGTATTTAGCCTTTCGAGGATATCGGCGGGATCAAGAGACTTGTAGTCAGCTCGTTCTTGTATCATCGGTGCGAGTGTCAAATGAGGAATCAGCGATCTTAGCAATTTCTTCACCACCTCATGGTCGGTGATGTCGATGGCACATAGTGCTTGAAGCTCATTTGAGATGTCGGTGAAGCGATCGAAGGTTTGTTGAACATTTTAGTTGTCGAGTCTTTTGAAGCGGTTGAAGAGATTCGAAGAACATCAACTCGAGAGTCACGCTGAGTTGAAACACCTTCATTTACTTTGGACAGCTGTCCCGGATGAGTTTAGCGATTCAAAGCACTCACTCTTCCATATTGACCTTTGCTCGGATGGCCACATATGATATTCTTCGCTTGAGAATCGAGTTGCTTGAATCTCTTCACATGACATCATTCGGAGAGGTGTGGTGAGAAACACCTTTGTCACAACATACGAGATCGTTGTCAATTGCTTCAAGATGCATTAGCATTTTGTTCTTCGATGGGGTAGTCCGTCCCATCGAAGGTAGGACACCTGCTGAGACCTTGATCATACTGCGGTCGACATAACTAAAACTCCGGTGGTTAAACCAAAATCACACAGAACAAGGGGTACCTTGCTGCGATACCAATTGAAAGTCGTTATATCGATTAGAGGTGAATAAGCGATTTTAGAGAATTTTACAATTTCTTCATTGAGAATTTCTGGTGAGGAAATTCCTTAGCGAAAAATACATGCAGCGGAATAAGTACTCGAAGTAAGCATAGCAGATTACAGGCATAGTCATCATGATGAAATGAAGATAATCACAGTCTGAAAAGCGTAATCACGAGGATAACACAAGATGAAGACAAGCGGTGAAGAAATTGAGCGGGGAAATTGAGAAAGTCTTGATCAAAGTCTTCAAACACAGATATGACAAACACTCAACACGATAATGAGGAAATGAAAGGGTTGAGAAATAGAACCGATTAGGTTGGTGAAGACAATGATTTGGTAGACCAGTTCAACTGCTTTGTCTCGGTTATGCGTCTGGTTGGGCGGTGAGTATTTAAACTCGAGGACCGCGATCCGGACACCCGATCTTGAGCACGCAGCTCGGGACACCAAGTCCTCACCGTATTCTCCTTGAACTAAGGTCCACGAGACCTCGTCCAATCACTCGTGGTAAGTCTTGAGCGACTTCCAAACCTTCACATACTTGGTCACTCGGCGATCCACAATTCCTCTTGGATGCTCTAGACCGTGGCGCCTAACCGTCTGGAAGAAGCACAGTCTTCAAAGGTAAAAGCGTCGGATCCACAGCGGGATCAATTTCTTGATGATGCTCAATCACTTTGGGTTTGTTGGGGTTTGGTTTTGGGATTTTCCTCACTTTGGGTTTTCCTCACTTGATGATTTTGCTCAAAGTCCTCGGAGGATGGGTTGCTCTCAAATGACAAGTGTCAAGTTCTCTCGGGCAGCCAACCAACTAGTGGTTGTGAGGCGGCTATTTATAGCCTCGGGAGCATCCGACATGATAAGACATAAATGCCCTTCAATGATATGACCGTTAGGTGGATAAGATATTTGGGACAGGTGGCCTTGACACGACCTTGATCGGAAATTTGAGCGTCAAATTCCTCGGGGCTATCATGTTCCTCCTGCGTAGGCAATCCGCCTTTGGCGAATTCCTAACTCCTCGGTCGAACAAATTCCTCGGTGACGGAAGAACTTCGTCTACATCTTTGAAGAAATTGTTGAAGCTGTATGAGATTTCAAAAGCTTCACTCGAAGGATTGGTAGGTGAGGATTTTGAGTTGAGCATCAAATGGAAATTTTCCTTAGTATTTCCTCGACCCCTTTAACGATGCGGTGTTTCCTATGACTCAAGAAAGAAAATGAAACTCTGAAAACAAAAGTCTTCACGCTTCATGTTCCTCAGCGAATACCAAGTCTTGAGGATCACACCAATTTCTTCACTTTCAAAGTCTTGAAAGTCTTGAGAATATCAAATTCTTGATTGAAGAAATTCAATTTTAGAAATTCGACTTTCTCTGTAAATATCAAACTCCTCATAGACTTATAGACATGTACACTCACAAGCGCATTAGTTACTTAACCTATAAGTCTTCAATACACCAAAATCGCTAAGGGCACTAGATGCACTTACGGTATTTATCATATTGCATGAATTTATTCCTCTACATCATGTCATCTTGTAGGCGTTACTCTATTTTTAACTTAATACTCTAGATGCATGATGGATAGCGGTCGATGAGTGGAGTAATAGTAGTAGATCTGAGAATCCTTCGATCTACTTGTCACAGACGTGATGCCTATATACATGATCATTGCTGGATAACCTCATAACTATGCTCAATTACATCAATTGCTCCAGCGATAATCTGTTCACCATAGTAGAATATCTGTGCTCTTGAGAAGCCACTAGTGAAACCTATGGCCCTGGGTCTATTCTCATCATATCAATCTCCATCACTTTATTTACTTGCTTTTCTTTTACTTTTTACTTTGCATCTTTATACCAAAAATACCAAAAATATTATCTCTATCAGATCTCACTCTCGTAAGTGACCGTGAAGGATTGACAACCCCTAATCGTGTTGGTTGCGGTAGCTATCGTTTGTGCATGTCACGAGGGACTTCTTGGCGTAGCCTCCTCTTGGATTGATACCTTGGTTCTCAAAAGCGGAGGAAATACTTACGCTACTTTGCTGCATCATCCTCTCCTCTTTGGGAAATCAGCATGTGCTCAAGAGGTAGCAAGAAGAATTTCTGGCGCCATTGCGGGGAGGCTACATAAAAAGTCAACATACCAAGTACCCATCACAATCCCTATCTCTCGCATTACATTATTTGCCATTTGCCTCTCATTTCCTCTCCCCACTTCACCTTTGCCGTTTTATCAGCCCTCTCTTTCCCAATCTCCTCATCCTTTTCCTTTGCCTTTTGTTTGCTTTCGTGTGTTAGTTTGCTTGCTTGTCGCTATGTCTGAAATTGGGGAAATTATAGCCAATATGGGTGATAATAATATGGAAAATTCTGAAGCTCTGCTGAAGAATCCCTACCTATCACAAAAGATTTGAATCGGTAGTATTAATATTATTAGAAAAGGAGTTATTCAAGATTTCTTTACTTGTGCTGGTGCTTTACCCTCTATGGGTGGTTCTATTCTCCATAGAACTAGTAGTCTTCTTGGACGCTATTACGATGCTTATCGTTGAACTTGAAAAGCAATTTATGCATATACCCTTTTATACAAAAATTTTCCTAGAATTTTCTAATATTGAACACTCCTTTGTTAAGCGTGCGCTACTATCTTTTGCTCATGAATTCATATTTATAATAAAAAGCCAAAAGAAATCTTGGCGCATTATAGGGTGGGCGTCGGCCGTCCTCCCATAGAATCTATCATTTTGATCAACAAGAAATAATCGTTTTCAATCCATCGACTATATTGCTTTCAATGAAAATCTTAGAAAAAGGTGCCTACTAATATTTTAATTGATAGATTCTCTGAGCTTAATGATGATTTGGCTATTGAAATAATGAGCTAGGATGCTCTCTTGAATATAGGCTCACCAAGTTACATCAAAAGAATGCTTATAATGATGAATTGGCTGTGCAATCCGAAGGACGAAGAGGAACCTATACCTCCTAAAATTGATCTTGGGAATTTTGTCCTATTAAATTTAGCCCTTTTGACTACTTTTGCTTGCCTCAAGAAAACTTGCTGCTGAACATAGAGAATATGAAATGGGTTTCACCGATCTATCTTATTACTACGGCACCACCTAGATCTATCCTTGTTTTTATGCCTAGCTAGGGGCGTTAAACGATCGCGCTTGTTGGGAGGCAACCCAATTTTATTTTGAGTTTTTTGTTTTTGGTTCTGTTTAGGAATAAATAATCCATCTAGCCTCTGTTTAGATGTGGTTTTATCTTTTAATTACTGTTTGTGCCAAGTTGGACCTATTGGATCTTCTTGGATGATAGTTATTTGATCCTGCTGTAATTTCCAGAATCCTTGTGCTCAGTGCCCGAATTGTTAAAAATCACTAGAACATGATAAAATAGTGATTCCAATTGCTGCTGATCAATAAACAAATTTTCCAGGTCGTATAATTTTTTTAGAATTTTTTGAGTTCCAGAAGTTTGCGTTAGTTACAGATTACTACAGACTGTTCTGTTTTTAACAGATTCTGTTTTGCGTGTGTTGTTTGCTTATTTTGATGAATCTATGGCTAGTAAAATAGTTTATAGTCCATAGAAGTTGGAATAAAATGGGTTTAACACCAATATAAATAAAGAATGAGTTCATTACATTACCTTAAAGTAGTCTTTTGTTTTCTTTCTCTAGCAGACTCACGAGATTTCTATTGAATTTTGTGTTGTGAAGTTTTCAAGTTTTGGGTGAATTATTTTGATGGATTATGGAACAAGGGTGGCAAGAGCCTAAGCTTGGGGATGCCATGGCACCCCAAGATAATCAAGGACACCAAAAGTCAAAGCTTGGGGATGCCCGGAAGGCATCCCTCTTTAAATCCACTTCCATCGGTAATTTACTTGGAGCTATATTTTATTCACCAACATGATATGTGTTTTGCTTGGGCGTCTTGTATTATTTGAGCCTTTTCTTTTTAGTTTACCACAATCATACTTGCTGTACACCTTTTGAGAAAGCCATATATGAATTGAAATTTGATAGAATACTCTATGTGCTTCACTTATATCTTTTGAGCTTGATAGTTTGCTCATAGTGCTTCACTTATATCTTTTTTGGCGTGATAATTTTGCTCTAGTGCTTCCTTAGATATTTTAGAGCATGGTGGTGGATTTGTTTTAAAGAAAATTGATCTCTCATGCTTCACTTAGATTATTTTGAGAGTCGTTAATAGCATGGTAATTTGCTTAATGTTAATATACTTGGTGTTCAAGATATGTGAAACTTTCTTTTGAGTCGTTGAATACTATGATAAGTTTGATGCTTGATAATTGTTTTGAGATATGGAGGTAATAATATCAAAGTCATGCTAGTTGAGTAGTTGTGAATTTGAGAAATGCTTGTGTTGAAGTTAGTAAATCCGTAGCATGCACATATGGTTAAAGTTGTGTAACAAATTTGAAGCATGAAGTGTACACAGCTTGTGCATCCTTGTGAGTGGTGGTCGGGGGACGACGATGGTCTTTTCTACCAATCTATCCCCTAGGAGCATGCCGTAGTACTTGATTTTGATGACTTCTAAATTTTTGCAATAAGTATATGAGTTCTTTTGACTAATGTTGAGTCCATGGATTATCGCACTTTTACCTTTCCGCCATTGCTAGCCTCTTGATGCCGTGCATTGCCCTTTCTCACATTGAGAGTTGGCGCAAACTTGGCGGTGTATCAAACCCCGTGATATGATCGCTCTATCACATAAACCTCCTTATATCTTCCTCAAAACAGCCACCATACCTACCTATTATGGCATTTCCATAGCCATTCGAGATATATTGCCATGTAACTTTCCATCGTTCCGTTCATCATTATTATGACATACATTACTTTTGTCATATTGCCATTGCATGATCATGTAGTTTACATCGTATTTGTGCAAAGCCACCATGCATTATTTTCAAACATGTCACTCTTGATTCATTGCACCATCCCGGTACACGGAGGAGGCATTCATATAAGTCATAACTTGTTCTAGTTTGAGTTGTAATCCTTATGTTGTAATCAATGGAAGTGTGATGATCATCATTATTAGAGAATTTCCCAAATAAAAAAGAAAGGCCAAAAAAAGAAAGGCCAAAAAAAGAAAAGAAAAGGGCAATGCTACTATCTCTTTTCCACTTGTGCTTCAAAGTAGCACCATGTTCTTCATGTAATGAGTCTCATATTTTGTGCTTCAAAGTAGCACCTCATTCTTCATGTAGTGAGTCTCATATATTGTGCTTCAAAGTAGCACCATGTTTTTCATATAGTGAATCTCATAAGTTGTCCTTCTTATACTAGTAGAATTTTCATTATAGAACTTGGCTTGTATATTCCTCGATGGGCTTCCTCAAATGCCCTAGGTCTTCATGAGCAAGCAAGTTGGATGCACACCCACTAATTTTCTTTTGTTGAGCATTCATAGTTCTAGTGCATCCGTTGCATGGCAATCCCTACTCCTCATATTGACATCAATTGGCGGGCATCTCCATAGCCCGTTGATTAGCCTAAATCAATGTGAGACCTTCTCCTTTTTCTTCTCCACACAATCCCCATCATCATATTCTATTCCACCCATAGTGCTATATCCATGGCTCACGCTCATGTATTGCGTGAAGGTTGAAAAAGTTTGAGATTATTTAAGTATCAAACAATTGCTTGGCTTGTTGTCGGTGTACTAGAGTAGGGGTACCTCTAGCACCCCGAACTAGATGCAGGCGATTCTGACACCCAGCAGCGAGGCTGGCACTGAAGATGCCAAGATCCTCGGCGGCTCCTTTGGAGCCATCCAAGAACAAAGTAGTCAAGGCCCGGCAAGAGGAGCTTGTCGGAAGGCCCTCGAGGCACGAAGGAAACAAGGCCCGGCAAGAGGAGCTTGCCGGAAGGAAGGCTGATGGCGATAAGCTCCAGCGCGACAAGAACCTTGCATGACAAAGTACTCGCTTGTGACTAGTGACCTCTCTTCATCTCCGCTCCAGCTCACCCATAGCGTGTCTGCAGGGGCTCTCCCAAGCAGCGTGTCGGCCGGAACTGTGCAGCCAGCGGGGAGCAGCGATAGCGTGACGACAAGCTACCATCGTGGCAAGCAGGAGGCGCTTAGCGGTCCCTATTACCTTTGTTGATGAGGCTGAGGCGGGCATTTATGACTCTTGTCCCTTGCCGTCGGAGTTAGGTATAGATCACATGTACACTGGCCAAGCGGTGTACCAACCTCTATTTTACTATCTTACCCTTGTCTACTTGCCACATGTGGTGACCCCTTGTGCCTATAAAGGAGGCCCAAGTGCAGCGTGAAAGGGTTCGGCTCAACTCAACTTAGTTCATTCTACTCACACATACCTCAAGCTAGGTTTTGTAGCCTCATTGCTCCCTAGCAAGAACACAATATAATCCACAAAGCGGTAGGAGTATTATCTCTCGGAGAGCTCGAAGCTGGGTAAATCTGCTCGTGTGCATCGCTTGATCCGCTCTTTGTGCAATCTCCGCCCCCCTCCGAACCACAAGGGACCCAGGTCCCATAGGTGTTAAATGGGCCACGATCAACCTCCCGACATCTTTGGCGCGCCCGGTAGAGGCGTCGAGGCTCGTGAACCCGATCCGGCGGTCACGAGCAACTTCATCAACATCTTCGTCAACATGGCGCCGAAGAAGAAGTCTTGACAGCGGCGAAACCGTCGCGTCGAACCCACCACCTTTGGGCTGTCGGTGGTGGGGAAGCGATAAGCGGAGGAACAGCGTCGTTGAGAGAGCCCTAGCGCCTTGAGGTCAAGGACAAGGCAGCGCTTGCGTCGGCGTCGAAAGTCACGCGTCCTTCTCGGGGCCAGCGGGACCGGCAGCGTCATGATGCTCGTGGCACCATCGCTCGTTGGATCAAGGCCAAAGCTGGAGGATCGAGGCCCTCGAGACCCGCATGCACATCGGCATGCGTCTGCGAATCTGATCGCGGCAGGCGGGATGCTGCTCCTCTAACTTGGTTAGGAGTCGAGCACATCCGTTCCTCGCTACGTCGCCATTGCCACCCACCAGCGAAGCCTTGGCAAAAGCCAGCTACTTCTAAACTACCCTCAGCGGCCGACAAGGTCGGCGAATGGAAGGCCACAATCGAGCCTCGCCGGCTTTGCAGCAGCGGCGTCCGCGGCAACAAAAGCGCCTGCGCCAGCGGCAGAAGGCGACAAAACGCGAGCGATGGCGGCGAACTTGCGGGTACAACCACCATACTCCCTTCGAAGGCCAAGATCACCGACTTCGCCGGCTCCACCTCGGCAGCGACTCCACGGCGTCGTCGGATCCATGAGCTCGTCGCGACAGCGCCAAGTTCTTCGAGCGGCAAGAAGAAGGCGCCCGAACCCGTATCGGCGCCCGAAGAAGCAGCGTCGTCAATCCGACCAGCGCGCCGGGCCATGGCGATGTGCATGCGCCCGGAAGAACCGGCGACTTGCGTCTGTGATGGGTTGCCCTGCGTTTACTCGTGAGCTGCGGCAAGTCCGGTGGCCCGACAAGAAAAACTTCAAACGGATGTGCGGAGAAGTATGATGGCAGGACACACCCATCGGAGTTCCTCGGCATCTACACTATCGCGGTGCGAGCTGCGGGGGACGAGGCGACAAGATCCTCGCCAACTACTTTCCCCCGGTGCTCAAGCCAAGCGTCGGATCTTGGCTCATGCACTTGCCGGACAGCTCTATTTCTTCTTGGCGGTTGTGCCACGGTTTGTCGGCGCCTTCGCGGCGACCACAAGCCTCATGGCCAAGAGTGACCTTCACCTGCTGCGCCGGAAGGAAGGAGAGTCCTGCATAAATTCATTGGAGATTCATCCGAGTGCACTACAACATCCCAGACGTCCACCCACGCGCGGTGATCGGTGCATTTCATCGAATGTGCGAAACCGCGAGGATGAGGAGGAGATGGCGATGTGCAAAGTGAAAGATGTCGTGAGCTCATACGGCGACAAGTGTGCCTGTGAAGAAGGAAGAAGACTCGAGGAGAGAATGTGGGAGCGAGTCGGCGGTGAGGAGATTGCCCGGCAAGGAAGAGCGGCGAAACAACGAAGGAAGAAAAACCAAAAGTACTAGTTGTCGAGCGGTCCGGCAAGGATGGTGCATAACAAAGCCAAAAGCTGGTGGCTCCGGCAAGGAGGTTGCCAGCAGCGCCGACCGCCAAGCTGTGGCAGCCGCCGACAAGCTGACAGCTCAACAAGCGATCTTGTAAGATCCACGCACCAAGGGCCCACGATCTCGGGCTGCAAGAAAGTCGAGTAGCTTGTTGAGCTGGAGAGAGCTGAATCTGGCGAGACAAGGAGAAGGCCGAGGAAGGTGCATGTGCAGCTAGTAAGAAGAGACCGGCGGGGAGGGCGCCCGGCAAGGCCAAGCAGCGGCAAGAGACAGGCCTCCCGTGGCGCGACAAGGAAGAAGGCGAAGATGAAGATGGCGAAGACATGGAAGGCGATGGAGCTGATGAGCGGGAGTTTGAAGCAGCGGAGGTCCTTTGCGTTGGCGGTGGTGCTTCTCGCATACCTCGCACCGCCAACTCAAGCAATGGATGCGTGAGGTCAATGCAGCGAGAACCATCCATAGAGTCCGCAAACCTCTGAAGTGGTCGGCCGCCCATCATCTTTGACATTGAGGATCACCACGATCGCATCACTGCGGTCGGGTGCTTGCCGATGTTGGTCTCACCAACCATCCGCAACCTCAAGGTCACAAAGATGTTGGTTGACGGCGGGGCCGGCCTAAATTTGATCTCTCTGCGGTGCTCCGAAGCTTCAAATCCTGACGGCAATGAGCTCGGCGGTACTTTCAAGGAATCAATCCGGGAAGGAGCAAGCCCAAAGGAAGATCACGTTGCGGTAACATTGTGGCGAGCTCAACCGAGGCGAGAGGTCACGTTTGGCGTTGCCGATTTCCCATTGCCTACAATGGCATACTTGGTCGTCGGCACTTCGCCAAGTTCATGGCGCCTCTCATTATGCTTACAACCTACTCAAGATGCGGCCCGATAGCGTCATTTCTGTCCATGGCGACAAGAAGGATGCGCTTATCTGCGCCGACAAGATTACGGGATGCGGCAGCCCGCGACGGATAGCAAACCACTTGCGGCTGAAGCTCCGGGGAAGAAGAAGACCACCAAGTCCGGCAAGAGCTCGATGCCCACTCCGGCAAGCGCACCTCTTGGTGCTGCGCTACCGTCGAGGACACCATCGAGCTCCACCGGCAAGTTAAAAAGATGATGGCAGCTCCGCGAAGACCAGAAGGTGCCGCCAAGGAGGGCGACACTGGTGGTACCTTCACCATCGATTGCCACACTTGACCCTAAATAGGAAGGCGAGCTCGTTGCTTTCCTGCGGCGAATGTTGATGTGTTTGCATGGCAACCATCGACATCCCGGTGTTCGAGAAAGTAATTGAGCACCACCTAGCTGTCTGTCCTCATGCACGGCCCGTCAAGCAAAAAGTTAGGAAGCGAGCGGTGGGCGCCAAGAGTTCATAGCGAAGAAATCAAGAAGTTGGAAGCGGCGGGGCTTGTCGGAGAGTCCTCCATCCCGTGGTTGGCCAATCCGGTAGTTATGCATAAGGCTAATGGGAAATGGAGACTTTGTATTGACTTCATGATGTTAATAAAGCTTGTCCCAAAGACCCATTTCCCTTGCCATGTATCGACCAGATTGTTGACTCCACGGCTGGATGTGATTTGCTTTCATTCCTTGATGCATATTCGGGATATCATCGGATCTTCATGGCGAGAAGAGGATGAAGAAAACGCATTCATTACACCATGTAGCGCGTCTTGCTTCATCGGATGCCTTCGGTTTAAAGAATGCTGGTTCAACCTTTGCAAGAGTAGTCCATGATGCCTTTGAGCCCGCGGATACGAGGAATGTAAAGCCTACATGGATGACATAGTGGTCAAAGCAAGGACAAAGCAACTCTGATTCAGGATTTGGATGAGACATTTGCAAATCTGCATAAGATCAACCTCAAGCTCAACCCGAGAAGTGCGTGTTTGGAGTCCCTTCGGCAAGCTTCTCGGGTTCTTTATATCTCGGCGGGGAATCGGCGAATCCCGACAAGATCAAGGCCATTGAGTAGATTGAAGCACCAAAGCGCGTCAAGGATGTCGAAGGCTTGCGGTTGCGTGGCTGCTCTCGGCGAGTTCATCTCTAAGTCTGCTTGGCGCCTTGCCATTTTCAAGATTTTGAAAAAGCGGGTCAATGAAATGGACTCGAAGCGGAGGCAGCTGCAGAGACTTGAAGAGATACTGTCCTCCACTCCAATACTTATCGCACCTAGGCCACAAGAGAAGTTGCTCTGTATATAGCGGCAACCAATCAAGTGGTTAGTGCTGCGTTAGTAGTGGAGAGGGAGGAATGATGAGCCCGACAACGAAGCGAGTGAATCCAGCGACAAGCGGGGCTTCACCGTCAAGCTCTGGTCCCGACAACAGTGAATCAGCGCAGGGTTGCGACAAGATCTGAGAAAAAGATGGTGCAGCGCCCGATCTACTGTCGGTTCCCTTCTGCGAGGCTAGGTCAAAGTATTCTGGTGTGCGAAGCTGCTTCGGCCTCCTCATGGCCTCGAAAGCTCGCCACTACTTCAAGCACATGAGATAACGATTGTCACTCGCTTTCGCTGAAGAGGATTTTGCAAAACCGAAGCAAGCTGGCGGGATTGTCGAGTGGGCGATGGGCTATCAAGCTTTGGTCTCAAGTTGAAAGTACTTCAACTATCCAAAAGCAGGGCATTGGCAGAATTCATAGCAGAATGGGCGTAGCATAAGATGAAGAAATTCGAGACAAGCATCCCGTCAAGGAGGCAAATAAAGAGTGGCTGATGTACTTTGATGGTGCCTTTTATTTGCAAAGGCGCCCGGTGCCGGCGTCTTGCTTATCGCACCACGGAGAGCACCTCAAGTACATAGTCCGGATGCACTTTCCCAAGGAACAAGCAACAAATAATCTGCGAGTATGAAGGTTTGCTTGCCGGTCTCGGGATTCTGTAGACCTTGGGATCAAAAGCTCATTATCGGGGACTCGTAACTTGTCGTCCATAAGTAAATAAAGATTATCGAGTCCGTTGATGGAAGCCTCGTTGATGAAGTGAGAAAGCTAGAAGAGCACTTTGAAGGCACGCAAATGGAACCGTTCAAGAGCTCGAGAATGATATAGCTGATGGCCTCTTCAAATGTGCGCGCTTAAGTTACATGGAACCAGGAATTTTTGTGCTTAAGCTGAATCGATAGCTGTAACATCATCAAGAGGACAGAACAAGAAGATAAAATTGGTTTTCGGCGACTACTTTCCGAGAGCTCCTGGCCGCCGCGAAAGAATCCCCAAAATCAATGCAAATATCACCGAGGCGATCTGCTCCGACAAACCTAATGGTTTGTTTACGTTGAAGCGAGCGCTCCCGACAAGCTTTGCTCGGCAAGCTTGCGGGGATCATCAACTCGGCAGAACCACGAGTTCTTGCCTTGGAAGCTAATGTTCCCTTGATGGTAGAAGCGAGCCTTTAGTCCTTGTTGTCGAGCCACGAGGCTCCAACATGGGCACGACAAATCGTCCACTTCCTTCAAATAGGAGAACTTCCCAAGAGCAAGAAGAAGCGGAAAAAGTAGCCGGCGGTCAAGTATGTATCGGTTTGTTGACAACATCACATGCGAAGAAGACTCAGCGAAGTGAAATTGAAGTGTATTTTTGGGAAGATGGACGAAGTTGTTGGCGAGAGATACATGGAGGCATATGTGGTCACCACATTGGCGCCAAAAGCACTTTTGGCAAGGTTTCTTACGGCGAAGCACTCCGGATACAGCTGCACAAGTAACCAAGTGTGAAGCGTGCAGTTCCATTCCAAGCAGATACACCAACCAGCTCAAGCTCTCGGGCGATCCCTTTATCACGGCCCTTTTTGGTGCAGGGCTCGACATCCTCGGCCCCTTCCCGAGCTGTCGGGGGCTTTGAGTACTTATGCGTTGCAATCGACAAGTTCACAAAGTGGCGGAAGTGGAACCGATGAGGAAGGTGGCAGCACAATCAGCGATCAAGTTCTTGAGTCAATTGTTTGCCGTTTTGGGATTCCTAACGGATCGTCACCGACAATGGCACCACAGTTCACGAGCCGCACCTTCATGCGATCGCCCAAGATCTTTGCGCCAAGATATGCTTTGCTTCTATTGCTCATCGAGAAGCAACGACCAGCGAGAAAAGCGGCTGAAGTGCTGCGGGGACTCAAGACGAGAACTTTTGACGAGGCTGCGCAAGTGCGGAAGAAAATGGATCAAGGCTGCGGTGGTTCTTTGGTCGATCGAGGACCACGCCAAATCGAACAAGCGGCGAGACACCTTTCGCTCTAGTCTATGGGAAGGCAGTTCTCCCCGGAACTTCGTATCTGGGTCACCTCGAGTGCTCGCTTATGATGAGCTTGAGCAAGAGCAGCTGCGACAAGATGGCGCTGCTCCTCGAGGATGATTGTCTTGAGCTCTTTGTATGCGAGCTGCTCGTTATCGGCAAGCTTTCGTCGCTACCATAACCGCAAAGTTAACGCGGAAGCTTGAGGAAGGCTACCTTGTTCTTGGTAGCGTTCGATCCGCCGAAATTCCAACAAGTTGGCTGAAGTGGGAAGGCCCTTATCGAATTGAAAGCAGTCACTAGGCCGGCGCTGTCATCATAGAGACCGAAGATGGCGTTCCGGTGAGCAATTCCTGGAATATATAGCATCTTCGCAAGTTTTACCCATTAGGCGCGGTTGCCGGGACCCGTTCCGGCAACCACCCTTTTGTACAAGTCTTGCCGCTGTTGCATGTAATCCTTTGTACAAAGCCGGGTGCAGACCCCGTGCATTAGTAAAGCCTATGTGTTGCGCACAACTTGTCAATACATGCTTTCATAATCTTGTATGCATGTGTGCTCTAACGTTTTGTGCAGTATCCACACCCGGTAAGTGATAACGAGCCACTAGGCTCCATAACTTTATTTTCTCTCCTTTCTTCTCAAACAAGAAGAAGGTTCATCCACCCACAAGTTAAACGGGGGGGAAGGAGAAGATAATGGTGTGGGCACCAAGCGTCGCTCGAGGGACTGTCGCCTTGCCGGGAAATGGACAACAGAGAAGCTAAGTTGCTAAGTTTAAACCTCCAGTTTTAAAATTTTAAGTTATCTTCCTCGAACGATAGTACTTTGTATGGAAAACCTGTGCGCGGAGGAACCGACTCATGACTAACTAACGCCCTTACTTTGTTTGAGTCCGCTCAAAAACTTAAGTGCTGCAACTAGTTGCGACAAGGTTGCTTATCGGAGGCAACATCGCCCGACCGGCTGCTGAAGTTCCGCTTTTCGGCGCTTCGCTGGCAAAGGTGTTCGCACCGCCAAGTTCCCTAAGCGTAGGGCATAAACATACAAGGGAAGAAATCGAGTAAAACAACATTGCATTCGATTGCCTAAGATGGTGTATATTACATGATAACTTATCGCGGATCTAATAGATTTTTAGCCTAAACATGATCTCTGACAAAGAAAGAGATAAGCTTGGCGGCCTAGTCACCTTGATGCGCCATCGAACCTCTTGACTCCGCTCACCCTGTCACAATGGGTGCGACAAGGGTTTAAGCGCTTCAACGTCGGCGAGATGGGCGAGGACTTGAGGACTTTGGTGAAATCGGCGCTTTGGGTTGCGGAAGGCCACCTTCATCGGCACTTTACAGAGAGCCCGGCGCAAACTTGATCGACTCCTCCATGGCTGCTTTGGGATCTCCTCCGGAGCGGCTGGAACCGTCAACCGCCCTTGAAGAAACAGGCTGAGCTTGGCGCTGGGTTGGAGGCTTCGCGTCGGTGGGTACCAAGATCCACCATCCCAGCTCCATCGGCTCATTATGGATGCGGTGGCGGTGTCCACAAGACCTTATGTCCGATGCATAATGTTGTCTACGAGATTATTACAGGCGATCACAGCATTCGACAGCGGTTCCTCGTTGGCCTTGATCTTCTCCGGCAAGCCCGTTTCCCGCTCCTTGGCGCTTTCCAACGTCTCCGTCAAGGTGGTGATTTCAGCTCCATATCCGCCTTGGAGTCCTTGGCGGCGTCGATCGCTTGATCTTCTCGTGGCGCCCTGCAACTCACCGGGTGTGGCGTCCTTCTCACGCTCGCTTCAACCCGATGACCTCGCCGGCGCTCTTACGGAGGCGGACTCCAGCTGAGCCACCTGCGTCTCGATTCCTTCTTGGCGGCCTCGGCGGCAGCGGCGGCGTCCTTTGCCTCTGGCCTGCCCGTAATCGTTTGCTCGCGCGGGAGATCTTCCTCAAAGCTGTCGAGGTTGATCTTCCGCTGCGCGCCGGCTCACCTTCTCATGGAGAGCTTCTCGCGGCAAGCCTCTGCTGCTCCTCGACCGCCCTTCTCCAAGATGAAGGCCGTGCGCTCCTCGGCAAGCTGCTCCGCGCCTCTGCTATATCCGGAGAGTTTCTTTGTTGTACGTCGGATCTCTTCGCGCGTTTCTCCAAGTCAGCTCCGCCCTCGCGACAAGCGCCTCTCACGGACTCCAGTTTGGCTTGTCGAGCGGCGGTAAGCGGCAGCAACCTCCTGCGCTGCTCCTCCTCGAGCTCGCGCTGCTTCTTGCTCGGCTTGTCGACCAGCGACAGCCCGGCGGAGAGCAAGCAGCTCGCGTCGAAGGTCTCCCCCTTGACCGGTGCCACGGGCTTGATGCGGGGAGCTTGATAAAGACACCCTCGCCGGCCTTGAGATAGGTGCGGGCTGGGGCTCTTGGTCTGGTGCAGCGTCGGTGGCGGGAGGATCGGTGATCGGTGCAGCGCTGGCGCTCCTGCGGCCTCGGGGCCGTCGGTCGATCGCCATGATTCCTCCTGACCTCGCGCCCGGCAACCTTGGCGGCCTCCTGCTTGGCCAGGTCCGTCGGCCTGACCTCCTCCTCCATGTTGGCGGCGTCGACATTATCGCCCATGACGTCCTCCTCGCCGGCAGCCTCGGTCTCCATTGGATCTCCGTGAGATGGATCGATGGTCGAGAATAAGAAAAGAACAAGTCAAGCAAATGTTCAAAGAAAACGAGAAGAAAAAAGAATCAAGGAGATTTTCAAACAAAAAATTACGCAATGGGATACATTGCGCGGTCTCCTGGCCGGAGGTCGTCGGCGCCCGGCCCTTGTCGAGAGCTCCCCTGTCGGAGGCCTCCCTTGCGGAGGCGCTCCTTGGCGGAGAGTTCTCCCTTGGCGTAGTTGAAGCAAGCGAGCGTCGGGAGTGACCTCCGGTGCTTCTGATGTGGCTGCTCTGCTCCTACATGATTCAACAAACCCGGATATCGGTGGTGAAGAAGCACCCAAGCACACCTAACCACAGTAAACCAAAACACTTCTTTGGGGGCTGTCTTTGGGGCTGCTCTGTTGAAGGGTTGCGGGTCCGGCAAGGGAGTCGAGCGTGCCCCTATGCAGCCAGGGGAATCATCTGAGGCGACAACCACGGGGTCTTGGCCCTCTTGATGCCCTCTGAGCTAGTGTTACGAAGAAGGAGAAGGTTCAAAATGAAGCGATCGGATACAAAATAAAGCAATCAATTGGAAGATTACAAATAGCAGCGACAAGATCTTACTCTTCCTCTTCTTCCTCGGGTGAGGCGAGAGAGATCAAATTCGCTCGTAGCTGACAATTGGGGAGAAGATTCCCTCGGACGCTTGGCGGATCACGAGGGCGCGACTCGAAGACCCGCTCCGTTCTTTGTGGCGGCGGGCGCTCAGCAGCAGCAGTGCTTGCCATGATGGGCGCGTCGAGCGAGGCGGCTGTTGGGCGTCTGCCGCCCGCCACTCTCGGTCTTGCGGGCGTCTCCTTAAGCGGGGCGCGGGCTCCTCCTGCGGCAAGGCTGCTTCAGCGGTGAGGAAGCGCCACCGGCGGCTCTCTGGATTGGCGTCGGGCTCGGCCTGTTCCTCCTCACCGGCAAGCTCTTCCGGTCGGCGAGGCTTGCCGCCTCGGCTATCTCCGCCTCCTCGGCGGTAAACCCGAACACGCCCGGCGGCAGCAGCCGCCGCCTCCTCAATCTTGTGGCGTCGCGCCATCTCGATCGGTGGTGTCGCGGGTGAGCCGCCTCTGCTCGTCGGCGGCGGATCGGCACCTCCACCAAGTTGTCGAAGAATTCTTTGAGCGGCGTCGTCGGCGGGCTCTGCCAAGTTGGAGCGATTCCATGGGAATCGCTGGCAGCATCATCGCGAGATCTTTGTCAGCGGCGAGTTGTTGCACAAGAGCACGACTCCCTCGGCAACATGCACCACTCGGGGTGATCCGCATCGAGCTTGAACAACTCCGCAGCATGCCGTCCAGCTCAGCGTAGTAAAATTCCAGTTCGGACCGGCGCAGCCTCATAATATCCGCCGCGTTACAGAATTCCCAAGCAGGCCTCCTCCTCTCTGCAAAGCGCAATGCAGCGGCGAAGGAAGTCGCGCCAACTGCTCCTACGGTAAGCCACCTTGCCGGAGCATAAGATCCTAGTCACGGCAATCTTCAACGCCGTCCTCGGCGCCAAGTTACTCGATCATTACCGCGCACTATAGGAGTTAGGCGCGAGGCGGTGAAAGGTTGTGGCTCCTCTTCTAGATCAACACCAGTCAGCTCTCCACTCCTCCCACTTACTCGCATCTCTCCGTCAAGATCGCTTCCTTCTTGCCGATCCTAGAGACCCATGCAATTCCCGACAGCGGCTCTCCTCTCTCTACGAGGCATGAAGTAATGGCGGAAGAGTGCTACATTTAGGTGGACCCGACAAAGTTCTTGCAGAGGTGTGCAGCAGCCAAGGTGAGGGCGGCGTTGGGGTGAAATCAAGGCGGAGGCCATATGTGTTCATGACATCACGAGAAAAATTCAGAAAAGGCGGCGAGCCCTTGATGGAAAAAGCGAAGAAGGGGTGCGATGGAAACCTTATAGAATGTGGCGGCGGAGATGACTCTCGTCTTGCGGATCGCCAGGTCTCCGTCGACGGAAGAATAATCTGACTCCATGGCTCCTTCTGTCAGCGAGAAGTCGAAAGGCCCGCTCCTTCCATGCGCCCATGAGCAGCTGCGCCTCGGCGATTCCGCCTTTTCCCTTGTCGACCTTGAGCCATGGGGAGGTGGTGGAGGAGGTCGGCGGCGTTGGTGGCACCGGTGGCAATGGAGGGCGGGCGTCGCTCTCTTTGGGCTCGAGAAGAAAGGGGAAGCGGCGGGGTTTTCGATGTGACGGCAAGGGCAAGTGGGCGTCTGCCCTGTTCCCCTTATAAAGGGGAGAGGGACAGGCGTTCTGATTTCCCATTAAAAAGCCCCGATCTACCCACGGCGTACGTCCGTGCGTGGCGTTCGTGGGAGCGTGGTGGGTCAAGCGAAATGGCGTAATCAAGACCCAGCGTGCCGTGCTCTGTTTGGGCTGGCCATGAGCTTAGCGCGTGTGTGCCAGAGCCGGGGCTCTGTCGGTGTACTAGGTAGGGTACCTCTAGCACCCGAACTGCGTGCAGGCGATTCTACAGCACACCAGCGGCGGGGCTGGCTGAAGATCGCCAAGATCCTCGGCGGCTCCTTTGGAGCCATCCAAGAACAAAGTAGTCAAGGCCCGGCAAGAGGGCTTGTCGGGAAGGCCACTCGAGGCACTGAAGAAACAAGGCCCGGCAAGAGGAGCTTGTCGGGAAGGCTTGATGGCGATAAGCTCAGCGCGACAAGAACCTTGCCACGGCAAAGTACTACTTGTGACTAGTGACCTCTCTTCATCTCCGCTCCAGCTCACCCAGCGTGTCACCACAGGGCTCTCCCAAGCTGCAGCGTGTCGGCCGGGCTGTGCAGCCGGTGAGGGGAGCAGCGATAAGCGGCGTGACAAGCTACCATCGTGGCAAGCGGAGGCGCGCCAGCCGGTCCTGTTACCTTTGTTGAGGCGGTGAGGCGGGCATTTATGACTCTTGTCCCTTGCGTCGAGTTAGGTATAGATCATGTACCAGCTGGCAGCGGTGTACCAACCTCTGTTTTACTATCTTACCCTTGTCTACTTGCCACATGTGGTGACCCCTTGTGCCTATAAAAGGAGGCCTAAGTGCAACGTAGAAAGGGTTCGGCTCAGCTCCAACTTAGTTCATTCTACTCACACATACACTCAAGCTAGGTTTTTGTAGCCCTCATTGCTCCCTAGCAAGAACACAATATAATCCACAAAGCAGCGGTAGGAGTATTATCTCTGGAGAGCTCGAAGCTGGGTAAATCTGCTTCGTGTGCATCGCCGATCCGCTCTTTGTGCAATCTCCGCCCCCTCCGAACCACAAGGGACCCAGGTCCCATAGGTGTTCGTGGGCCACGATCAACCTCCCGACACTTGTCGCCGGGGTATAGAAGTTAGGAGCGTCTTTGTGTGCGAAAATGAAGCATAGCCTAACTATATGATTTTGTAGGATGAACTTTCTTTGGCCATGTTATTTTGAGATGACATAATTATTTTGATTAGTATGCTTGAAGTATTATTATTTTTATGTCAATATGAACTTTTGTCTTGGATCTTTGGATCTGAATATTCATATCACAATTAAGAAGATTTACATTGAAATTATGCCAAAGTATCCTCGCATCAAAATTCTCTTTTATCATTTACCTACTCGAGGGCGAGCAGGAATTAAGCTTGGGATGCACGATCGTCTCCAACGTATCTATAATCTTTATTGCTCCATGCTACTTTATCTATTGTTTTGGACTATAATGGGCTTTATTTTCCACTTTTATATTATTTTTGGGACTAACCTATTAACGGAGGCCCAGCCAGAATTGTTTATTTTTGCCTATTTGATTGTTTGAAGAAAGCGAAATATCAAGCAGTCCAGCGGAATGAAACCTTGGGGCGTGATTTTCTCCTTGAGCGTGATCCGGAGACTTGGACCCTACTCCAAGGAGTGCGGAGGCGCTCACGAGGTGAGGCGCCCCCTCCTGGCGCGCCCCCGCCTCGTGGGCCCCGACGCTCCACGGCGTACTCCTTCCTCCTATATACCTCGTACCCCCAACAGATCGGGGCGGGCCAAAAACCTAATTCCACCGCCGTACCTTCACTGTATCCACGAGATCCCATCTTGGGGCCTGTTAGAACTCGCTTGGGAGGGCATCCACCACGGAGGCTTCTACATCATCACCATAGCCCCTCCGATGAAGTGTGAGTAGTTTACTTTAGACCTTCGGGTCCATAGTTAGTAGCTAGATGGCTTCTTCTCTCTTTTTGGATCTCAATACAATGTTCTCCCCCTCTCTCGTGGAGATCTATTCGATGTAATCTTCTTTTTGCGGTGTGTTTGTTGAGACCAATGAATTGTGGGTTTATGATCCAACTTATCTATGGAAAATATTTTATTCTTCTCTGAATTCTTTTATGTATGATTAAGTTATCTTTGCAAGTCTCTTCGAATTATCCGTTTGGTTTGGCCAACTAGATTGGTAGTTCTCGCAACGGGACAAGTGCTTAGCTTTGGGTTCAATCTTGCGGTGACCTTACCCAGTGACAGAAAGGGTTGCAAGGCATGTATTGTATTGTTGCCATCGAGGATAACAAGATGGGGTATTTATCATATTGCATGAATTTATTCCTCTACATCATGTCATCTTGCTTAAGCGTTACTCTGTTTTAACTTAATACTCTAGATGCATCTTTGGATAGCGGTCGATGAGTGGAGTAATAGTAGTAGATCTGAGAATCGTTTGATCTACTTGTCACGGACGTTATGCCTATATACATGATCATTGCTGGATAACCTCATAACTATGCTCGATTACATCAATTGCTCAACGATAATTTGTTCACCACGTAGAATATCTATGCTCTTGAGAGAAGCCACTAGTGAACCTATGGTCCCCGGGTCTATTCTCATCATATCAATCTCCATCACTTTATTTACTTGCTTTGCTTTTACTTTTTACTTTGCATCTTTATACCAAAAATACCAAAATATTATCTCTATCAGATCTCACTCTTGTAAGTGGCGTGACCGTGAAGGGATTGACAACCCCTAATCGCGTTGGTTGCGAGTAGCTGTCGTTTATTACGCGTCTGAGGGACTTGGCGTAGCCTCCTCTTTGGATTGATACCTTGGTTCTCAAAAGCGGGGAAATACTTACGCTACTTTGCTGCATCATCCTCTCCTCTTGAAATCCAACGCAGACCTCAAGATGTAGCAGCGGCTCCGAAGGAGAAGGTAGCGATCGACTGCACCTCGTCGTCCTTGCGGATCGGAATGGGCGCATGTTGTACTTGTGGCATAGCTCCGAAGGAGAAGGTAGAAGTCGACCTGCACCTCGTCGTCCTTGCGGATCGAAATGGAGCTCACGTTGTACTTGTGGCGTAGCTCCGAAGGAGAAAGGTAACGGTCGACACGCACCTCGTCGTCCTTGCGGATTGGAGCAGGCGCATGTTGTACTTGTGGCGCAGCTCGAAGGAGAAAGAGGTGCGATCGACCTGCACCTCGTCGTCCTTACGGATCGGAATGGGGCATACGTTGTACTTGTGGCGTAGCTCGAAGGAGAAGGTAATGATCGACACACCTCGTCGTCCTTCGGTGGAGCGGAGCACATGTTGTACTTGTGGTGGCGACTCCGAAGGAGAAGGGTAGCGATCGACCTGCACCTCGTCGTCCTTGCGGATCAGAATGGATTTCATACTTAGGCGAGTACTCGGACTGCAGCTAAGCCTCCGAGTGGGAGGATTGCTCTTCACTCGGCAGGATTTTTAAATACTTAGGCGGTAGTGGACTGCAGCTAAGCCTCCGGTGGGAGGTTTGCTCTCACTCGGTGGGATTTTTAAATACTTAGTAGTCTTGGACTGCAGCTAAGCCCCAGTGGGAGGTTGCTCTCCACTCGGTGGGATTTAAATACTTAGGTAGTCTTGGACTGCAGCTAAGCCCCAGTGGGAGGTTGCTCTCCACTCGGTGGGATTTTCAGATACTTAGGCAGTCTTGGACTGCAGCTAAGCCCCAGTGGGAGGTTAGCTCTCCACTCGGTGGGATTTTAAATACTTGGCGAGTACTAGACTGCAGCTAAGCCCCAGTGGGAGGTTGCTCTCCACTCGGTGGGATTTTCGAGATACTTAGGAGAGTCTTGGACTGCAGCTAAGCCCCAGTGGGAGGTTAGCTCTCCACTCGGTGGGATTTTCAAACTTAGGCAAGTCTTGGACTGCAGCTAAGCCCAGTGGGAGGTTTGCTCTCCACTCGGTGGGATTTTCAAACTTAGGCGAGTCTTGGACTGCAGCTAAGCCTCCAGGTGGGAGGTTTGCTCTCCACTCGGTGGGATTTTCAAACTTAGGCGAGTCTTGGACTGCAGCTAAGCCTCCAGTGGGAGGTTTGCTCTCCACTTAGTAGGATTTTTTGTGTCGTAGCTCTGAAGGAGAAGGCAGCGGTCGACCTGCACCTCGTCGTCCTTGCAAAGCACACATTGTATTTAATACTTGGCGAGTACTTGGACTGCAGGCTGAGCCCCAGTGGGAGGCTGGCTCACCACTCGGTGGGATTTTTAAACACTTAGGCGAGTACTTGGACTGCAGCTAAGCCCCAGTGGGAGGCTGGCTCACCACTCGGTGGGATTTTTAAAAACTTAGGCGAGTACTTGGACTGCAGCTAAGCCCCAGTGGGAGGCTGGCTCACCACTCGGTGGGATTTTAAACACTTAGGCGAGTACTTGGACTGCAGCTAAGCCCGAGTGGGAGGCTGGCTCACCACTCGGTAGGATTTTCAAGTACTTAGGCGAGCGGATTAGCTAAGCCCCAGTGGGAGGCTGGCTCACCACTCTGTGGGTTTTTACAAACTTAGTAAAGCAGGTTCGCAGCTAAGCCACCCAGGGGGGTTCTCATGTAAACAAAATTAATAACAATCCTTTGGAAATTTATAACATTCTTGTCTTTGATAAACAAACTACAGAGGTACTTTTATTACATCTCATCCGGTGAGTACTTAAGTATAAAAGGCGGAGCAGCTCCGCATTCAATCTCGAGGCTCATCAATCAGCGTCGGCGTTGTAAAGATGGTATGCTCCATTGTGGAGAACTCTGTTGATGAGCGGACCTTCCCAAGTGGGAAGCGAGCTTGTGTGGTTTCTGTTGATCCACTCGGAGGACCAAGTCTCCTTCTTGAAAGGCTCGACTCTTCACATTTCTAGCATGGAATCGGCGCAAGTCCTGCTGATAGATAGTCGGCGGATCAGGGCCATCTCTCTCCTCTTCTAGGAGGTCGTGACATCTTGCGGGCTTGTTCCTTCATCTTGAGATGAAGTTCGACTCGAGGTGCATTGTGAAGCAGGTCACTCGGCGAGAACTGCTTCAGCTCCATAGACGAGAAAGAATGGAGTTCTCCCGATCGACCGATTAGGAGTGGTCCTCAATCCCCAAAAGCTGATGGAAGTTAAATCGACCACGCTCTGCTGCATGCTTGAGATCACGCATCGGCGGGGTTTCGATCCTTTGAGAATTAGACCGTTTTCTCGTTACCTTGTCCATTCGTTGGGGTGAGCAAGCTGAAGCATAGTCGACTCGGATGCCTTGAGGCGCAAAAGGCTTTGAATTTGTCGGAATCGAAGTTTGACCCATTATGCGTGATGATGCTATCACGGAACTCCATATCTGAATTTCAACTCTTTGATGAAAGCGATAGCGATTGCGCGCATCGAGATTCTTGATAAACAGCTTGATCCACTTAGTAAACTTGTCGACTGCCACTAGCAAGTGAGTGAAGCCGCTCTGCCGGTTCTCGATGGTCCAATCATATCAATCCCCAAACAGCGAAGCGTCTACGAGTGGAATGGTCTTCAAAGGCTGGCGGGTTTGTGTGACATATTGGAATAAATGACATCCTTCACACTTATCGACTATTTCCTTCGCCATTTCATTTGCTCTTGGCGATAAAATCCCGCTTCGGTATGCTTTAGCCACAATGGTCGAAGGGCGCATGATGACCACAGGTCCCAGTGGATAGCATCAAAATTATCGACCTTCTTACGGTGTTATACATTTACGGCTGTCTCGATCGCGCTTTGGATGTACAACTATCCCTTGATCGATAAAGGCCTTGGATCGGTAGACGATCTGTCGAGCCTCTTCTTCGTTCTCAGGAGCTCTTTCCTTAGGATATCTGCGATGTACGACACTTTGTCGGTCGGGAGTGATGACCCGACTTCCATGATCAGGTCGACCACGGTGGGACCTCAACTTGTCGGATCGGTGACACTTTTTGGCTGTGGGGCTTCTTGGTGAAAGGATCCTCTTAGGCGGCGGTGTGTGGATGTGCTCCAAAAACACATTCTTGGGAATGGCTTCCCTCTTGGACCCTATTTTAGCCAAATCATCATGCAGCTTGATTTTTCGATCGGGGTATATGATGAAGCTCTAACCCCTCAATTTCTTCTCTAGCTTTCTCACTACATTGCATTAACCAGTCATGGCTGGACTTACGACGTCCTCCTTCATCACTTGATTAACCACCAGATCTGAGTCGCCATAGACCATGAGGCGACGAATGCGAAGTGAAATGGCCATATACAACCCATACAAAAGTGCTTCGTATACTGCTTCATTGTTGGAAGAATCAAAGTGGATCTGGAGCACATATCGAGCTTATCTCCTCGGGAAACCAACACTACCCGACACGGAACCATTCAACATCTTGGAACCATCAAAGAACATGGTCCGATACTCGAGTGAACTTGAGTCGGTGGTTGCTGTTCAATCCACTCGGCGATGAAATCTGCTCTTGCTTGGGACTTGATGGCTTTCTTTGCCTCAAACTTGATATCAAGGGAAGGAGCTCAATCGCCCATTTAAGCCACTCGACCGATTGCATCTACATTGTGCAGAATCTCGACAATGGGGCGTTCTTGGCGTATTGTAATGGAATGGTCGAAGTAATGAGAAACCTTCTTTGTGGTCATATAAATCCATAAACAAGCTTACGATAATGAGGTATCTTTGCTTTGATGGGGTCAATACTTGAAAGATAATATCTTGGGCGCTGAACTTTGAAGGCTTTTCCTTCTTCTTCCGCTCGTAGTAAATCTTGTCTTGACGACTTGTCTGTGGCTGCAATGTAAAGCAGCAAAGGCTCTTTGCTGATTAGGGCAGCAAGCACCGGCTGGAGTGGGAAGCGGGCTTTTAGCTCTGCAAGCGCTGCATCGACTTGAGTCCACTCGAACTTGTCGACTTCTTCATCGATCGGTAAAGAGGCAATGCCTTTTCACGAGGCGAGAGATGAATCTACTTAAAGTGGCCAAGCATCAATAAGCCGGACGCCGTGCACGCGCAGGCGTTTCATTGAGATATAGTACCAACTTTTTACGGGTTGGCGTCGATTCCTCGTTCGAAGCGAAAACCGAGTAACTTTCCGCCGGGAACTCGAATGTGCACTTTGATGGATTAAGCGATATCATACCTCCTGAGATTGGCAAATGTTTCAGCAAGGTCGATCAACAGGTGGAACCTTTCCGTGATTTGACCACAATATCATCCATGTATGCTTCCACATTCCGACTGATTTGGTGAGCAAACACTTACGAATCATCCTCATGAATGTGGCTCCGGCATTCTTGAGTCGAATGGCATGGTGACATAACGAAGCACCGAATGGAGTGATAAGCTGTTTTGATCTCGTCGGGTCCATACGAGCGGATCTGATGGTAGCCGGAAGGCGTCTAAAAAGACAAGCGCTCACATCCGCGGTCGAGTCGACTATTTGGTCGATCGGGGAGAGAAAATGATCTTCGGGCAGGCCCGATTGATATGTTTGAAGTCGATGCACATGCGAAGTTACTTGTCCTTCTTGGGGACCATGACAACATTGGCGAGCCACTCGGGTTGTAAATCTCTCGGATAAACTCTGCTGCTAAGAGCCAAGCCACCTCCTCGCCAATGGCCTTTCTCTTACGGACGGACGGACCGTCAAAGATGTTCTTTGACAGGTTTAACTTTTAGGTCGACTTCGTAGGCGATGCTCAGCCAGCCCACAGGAACACCGGCATGTCGGAGGCTTCCATGCGAAGATGTCCCGATTCTCACGGAGGAGGCTGGATGGCGCTTCTTCCTATTTGGAGTCAGTGTTGTTGAGATATGGGTGAGAGCAGCATTGGGGTCGGTCGGGTGAATGTGAATCGGTTTCGTCTCACGGACGACTAAAATGTTGATTCCGTGGCGGGCTTCTTGGCTGCAACAAATCACTTTCGGGTCTGCAGTTTTCTGGTATTCTTGCAGCTCTACCAATGCCATCGAGCATCGGCGATCTTAGAGCCTTTAAAAACACTCTTACTGCTTTCTTCCGATTGCAAGTGGTGGTGATCACACCTTTGGGACTGGCATCTTCAGTTTGAGTCTACATAACATGGTCGAGCCATGACACGTGCATCTGCTGGCCTTCCCATAATAAGCGTGATAAGCGCTCTGGAAATCCACGACCTCAAGGTCAACTTTTCTTTAAAAATTCTTGGAATCACCAAAACCACATCGAGAGCAATTTGGCCAAGTGACTCAGCCTTCTTTCGGGAATGACTCCATGGAAGCTCATGTTCTTTGGTCTTTGATGCGGACATCGAATGCCCATCCCTTTCAGCGTCTCGCATACGGTATGTTAGGCCACTGTCACCATCCATCAAAACTTTAGTTAGTCGTGCCTTGATGGTGGGTCGACCACCAAGCTTGCCTCCCAAGGGTGGCTATGTCGTCGGGTGATCGGGCTGGCGAGCGTGATGGCGATGCGAGACCATTTCAAATAATTGGGTGTCGCCGGGCGATATATTCACTTCTCGGTTGATAACTTTCAATCGACTTTTGTTTTCTCGTCGGCAAAAATCATCGGTGGAATTGACACAGGGGTATCCACCATCACTATCTTCCTTGTCCTCAACTTTGTTCGACTCCTTTTCCTTATCCTTGGGTTGCTTCCCTAGGCTGCTGAATCAAAGCCGACATTGTCGAGTGGTATGCTTTGGGTAAATGAGTTTACCCTCTTCATCTTTCTTCATGTGAATGTGACATGGCAAGTCAATACATCATTTCCATCTTGGTCTTTCACCTTTTTGGGGTTCCAAGGCCCCTTGGGTTTCCCCTTGAACTTTCCTGGAGTCACGGCCAAACTGGCTCGGCTTTCCGCTTTTGATTCCTACTGAAGTTCCCTCCTCCGGCTTCATTAGCGGCTGACTTGTACTTGCCACTCTGGAGCCGGTCCTCTTCTTCACCATTGGCATACTTGGTGGCAATCTCCATCATTTGACTCAGGGTCATGTCTCCGGTCCGACCGAATTTCAAACTTAGCTCTCTATTCTTAACGCCTTCCTTGAAGGCACAGACAGCTTGGTGATTAGATACATTTTCTACCGTGTGATGTAAAGTGATCCACCTCTGGATGTAATCCCTCGAGTTTCATTAGACTTTTGCACACAAGATTGCAGCTCTGTCAACCTGTTGGTAAACTTGCAAGTTCCTTGAATGTTGGACAAACACTAGGGCAAGATCTTCCCAAGTGTAAATGCTGCTAGGTGCCAAGCCAGTTCAACCACGCTCTGGCAGAGCCCTCCAACATAAGAGGTAGGTGTTTCATGGCCACCTCATCATTGCCATATAATCTGAACAGCCACTCGGTAGTCCTCAAGCCAAGTATCGAGGCTTGGACTCACCGATGAACTTCTGCGACTCGATCGCCAACTTTGAAGTTGGGAGGAATCACTTGCATGACCACGATGGCTCTGCTAAAACACTCTGGTCTGAGGCGTGAACTCTGCTGCTGGTGGGCACATCTCTGTCATGGCCTTCTCGGTGAGCTCTGTTCTGTCGACCAAACCTTGAGCGATAATGGATCTCGCATCAAAGCACTGGTTCTCTGCAGGGTGGTGGAATCCTTAGCCCAACACTATCTTTGGCGTCTATCATCCTGTTGTCGAGGGCATATGATCCACCCCTTGGGGAGGGTGGGCACTCGGCGTCGATCATTCTGATCGAATCGGTGCTCATACTTCTCGCGGCTCTTGTCTTGATCATCACGCGCCCCCATGTTCCTCTCGCCTCGAGGCGATCTTGGACTATGGGCCATTGGACTGAATTCACGATGGCAGATCTGATGTGAATCCTATTTCATGACAGCGATCGGCTGATTTTGATCTCTGCTGCGGAGTAAATCTACGATCTATAGCAAACCTCTACCGCCTACATTGGGGACGGCTGAATCGATTCTGCTATCGGACGCAGCTGCTAGATTCTGAATCGGAGTTCGATATACTGAGTCGGTTGTGGAAAGAGTTGGCGTCGACTGAATTACGGAACCCGTTGCCGCCTGGCGCTTGCCAGTACTCGTTGGAGGTTCTCGATCGAGTGCGCTCAACCGAGTTAATGGCGTGTGTCCTCTAAAACACGAGCCTCGGGGTTTCTCAATGATAGGAGTATGCGCATCCATGTTACGGCGGCGAAGTTCTTCCCTGCAGCGAAGTGAGGGCTGGGTTAATACTCTTCGTGAACTGCGCGGATCGCCTCCGTCGGCGTGGGGAAAGCGGGGAGGACTGTGTGGTCCATCGACCATCAGAACCTCCGCGGATCCTCTTATCGCTTTTCGGATGCGATCTCTGCGGGCGGTCGGCGGTCGAGCAGAGCCGTAGAGAGATTAAATCGGGCTCGATCGCGCGACTTGGTAGTGTGGCGTGGCGGGCCACGCATACCTCACCTTCTGCTGAAGCCTCGACCGGCCGGGCGCTTGCGGCGGGAGAGAGGAAGGAAGGGCGGCCACGAGAGCCGACCGTCTTTGGGTCAGCGATTTGCCGCAGGAGGGCGCCATGGACGCTTACCCAGAAAGTCGTTACCCGTGAAGGGGGAAGCAGCGTTGGCGTCAGTGGAGCCTCCACGAAGCCAAGCGGAGTCGTCGCCGATGAGCGTGGCGGCGCCAAGGCGGATCTCGCGACCCTCAGCAAAACTCCACCTGAAACCATGATGAAGGAGATCGGAAAAATCAACTTCTCAATAAATCGCTAAGACACCTGCCCACGGTGGGCGCCAAGCTGTCGTGGTTCTAAATCGGCGGTAGAATAGGGGTAGGAATGGAGAGGCAAGATCAGCTATGGATTTGTTGTATCATAGCGTGTTTATGAGTTTAGTCCCTTCTCGGAGGAAGTAACAGCCCTACGTCTCGGGCCGGAGGCGGTCGGTGTATTATGTGCGTATGAGTTCTGAGGTGCAAACCCTTTACCTTTGAGGAGGGTGGCTTATATAGAGTTTACGGACCCTCCACCCTCGGTTATGCAAGGATTAAGGTACATTAAGATCGGGGTTACTCGTAGCGCCCTACATAAAGATGCTATGATGACCATAAAAGCTACTTAATGACCGACCGTTTATGCTGTTGAGTGACTTTAGATCTCTGGCGGTCAGTGGTTGGCTTCATGGTGAGTGTCTTCAAGTCCTCGAGTGGAACCCTTCGGGTCGTTGAAGGTGGTTTCTTCTAGAGATGTCCTTGGGAGGGTATTTTGGACAGGTCCATGACCCTACCCTAGGTACATGACTTCATCGAGATGTCTTAAGATTTTTATCAGTCAGCCCCATACAGCGGAAGGTTTCATAATAGAGGATGTTGATCTTGCTGCCTCCATCCATAGTACTTTAGTGAATTTATATCCACCAACGAGGTGCCACCGCCAAAAGCCAATGACCGGATTGTCAACTCGAGGAGGGTGATCTTCCGACTCCATACAATGGGCTGCTCGACCACCTCAAATAATGAGGACTACCGGCTCAACAGCGTTCCTGACCCTTTGTGAAGCTTGGTCTTGTTTACAGACTAGTGGTGAACACATGATATTGTCCACTATTCGTTTGCTTTGGATTGCTCACGATAACCCGATTGTTGCTGTTCTTGACCTCCTGGCGGGGCTGTTGATTATAACCACCTTGATTTCCTTGAAAGCGAACTTGAGCCGCGCCCGAGCCATGAAACCGCCTCCACACAGCCACCACCAGGCCCATGGTTGTCGTCGAACATGTTAGAATTTTGAAAGCCTTCATGATCGCGCAATCTTTCCATAGTTAGTGGCTGACCTTTCCAGTGTCGTGTCTCGGACGGGGCTCATTGAGCAATTGTTCAAGAGTAAGGCCCGACCCTCGGTGAGGCGGCCTCCCCTTCGTCATTGATTATTACCTGTGAATTGGTGTTAGCCACAAACTCCGAGTTCCGTCGACCTTCGTTTATTGCCTCCCTGACTTGTCGGGTTATCGCGATGACCCTTTCCATTGCGTTCTTCTTTCCCTTCCTGTCTTCTCTTCATCGGGGCGGGATCCTTGGTACTATCGAGAATCGGCGTATTTGACTAAACCGCCATCAGCTGGCCCATGTCATTACAATCACGCTTGAGCCGCCCGGCTTCATTTGAGAGGTTCAAATCGGCATTTTTCTCCAACATTAAGACCCTTGAGCCGGCATCCATCTTATCGGATGAATGTATTATCTCCTTGACCGGCGCACCCAATGGGTCGTGGACTCACCTTCCTCTTTCTTGCAATTAGTTAAATCTACAATTGACATGGGCTGATTGCATGTGTCCTTGAAGTTACGAATAAAGCTGGGCTTTTAATTCTGCCCATGAACCAATGGAGTTAAGCGAAGCCCTTCACCAAGTGAGGTCCGTTTGAAAGGATCGAGAAGAGGTGCCTAGAGGGGGTGATTAGACACTAAGTACCAAAAGTTGCAGTTTTTAAATTCTTCAAGTTGAAGTGGAGTCTTGGCACAAGTTTAACATACACAATACATATCAAACACGCATGCAAAGAGTATATGAGCAGCGGAAAGTAAAGCATGCAAATTGCAAGAATGTAAAGGGATGGGATTGGGTGTGCAAAGCATAATTTGGAACACGGAGATTTTTTATCCATGGTTCCGATAGGTGGTGCTATCGTACATCACGTTGATGGATACTTCAACCCACAAAGGAGTAGCAGTTGCGTGAGTCCACGGAGGACTCCACCCATGAAGTGTCCATGAAGAAGCAACCTTGTCTATCCCACCATGGCCGTCGCGCATACGAAGGACTTGCCTCACTAGCGATAGATCTTTATGAGTAAGCGATCTCCTTGCCCTTACAAACTCCTTGGTTCAACTCCACAATCTTGTCGGAGGCTCCCAAGTGACACCTAGCCAATCTAGGAGACACCACTCTCCAGAAGTAACAAATGGTGTGTTAATGATGGACTCCTTGCTCTTGTGCTTCAAATGATAGTCTCCCAACACTCAACTCTCTCTCACAGGATTTGGATTTGGTGGAAAGAAGATTTGAGTGGAAAGCAACAGGGAAGGCTAGAGATCAAGATTTATGTGGTTGGAATGGAATATCTTGACCTCAACACAAGTGTAGGTGGTTCTCTCTCGGAAAATGTGTATTGGAAGTGTAGGCATGTTGATGGCTCTCTCACGAATGAAGAGGAGGTGGAGGGGTATATATAGCCTCCACACAAAATCTACCGTTACACACAACACCAAACTTCGGTGGGACCGGATTGTTAAACTCGGTCAGGGACGATTCAGCAAACCTAGTGACCGTTAGGATTTTCGGTGGGACCGACATGCAACTCGGTAGGACCGATATGGTTAGGGTTAGGGCATAACGTAATCTCGTGAGACCGATTACACAAACTTCGGTGAGACCGATTTTGGTAATAAGCTAACCGGAGAGTTGGTCAGGAGTAAACTTCGATGGGACCGATTAAGCTCATTTGGTGAGACCGAGAAATGTTACGAAAAAGGCGGAGAGTTTACATTGCAATCTCGGTAGGACCGGTTATACAAACTCGGTGAGACCGATTTTGGTAATAGATCCATCTGAGAGAGTTGCAATCTCATCTCGGTGAGACCGAGATCCCTATCAGTGAGACCGATTTGCCTAGGGTTTGTGGCAATGGCTATGACATCTGAACTTCGGTGGCGCCGAATGGAAAGAATCGGTGGGACGAGTTTGACTTTAGTTTAGGTCATATGTGGAAGTGAGAAAGTGGTTGAGGGCTTTGGGCATATCACTAAGCACTTTGAGCAAGCAAGCCATTAAGCAACACCTCATCCCTCCTTGATAGTATTGGCTTTTCCTATAGACTCAATGTGATCTTGGATCACTAAAATAGAAAATGTAGAGTCTTGAGCTTTGAGCTTGAGCCAATCCTTTGTCCTTAGCATCTTGAAGGGTTCCACATCCTCTACTCCATGCCACTCCATTATTGAACTTATCTTAAACATACTAGGGAAAAGTGTTAGTCCAACAAGAGATATGTTGACATTAATTATCAAAACCACCTAGGAAGCACTTGTGCTTTCACGTTCCATCAACATCATGGTGAAGTACTTGGCCATTGCCGCATCAGCGACCTCCAACAATTCCATGGCCATCTCATAGCTTTCAATCACCGGGCTGTAAATCAATTGTGTAATTTGGCACCTTCGAGGTCCCTTGAAATCCACAGGCAAGCGCTCATTTCACGAGCCCTCACTAAACAAGGAACCCCTTGGTTCTTGTAGCCTAAGCCCCGCCTCGATGAAGTGCGTCGGATAATCCAGGGAAAGTTTGGTAAACCGCTACTTGAGCACTTTCTGAAACCACTTTGATGAAGTCATATACCTAGGGTAGGGTTATAGACACTTCCAAGATACCCTCCCCAAGGTCATCCTTAAATAAACTGCCTACGGTCGACACAGGAAGGTTTCCACTCGAGCGATTCAAAGACACTTTCGACCATGAAGACCCACTCTACCACCAGGAGTCCAAGAGCCACTCGGTGTCCAAGCAGTGCTGTAGATTAAGTAGTCTTTATGGTCATGATGACACTATGTGGCGTTACGATGTAGCCTAGCTTTACTGTACCTTAAACCCTCACTTCATTGGGCTGTGCTGGGGTCTGGCGTACTCTATAAGCCACCCCCTCCATAGGTAGAAGGTTCGCACCCCTGTAATTCATCGCATATAATCCGATCGGCCGCCTCGGGACTCCGAGGGCGTGGGGCATTACTTCCTCAGAAGGGCTGAACTAAATAAACTTCGTGCGTACCAACTACTCCATATATAGTACCTTGCCTCTCCATACCTACCCCCCATTCTCTTATGGGACTTAGAACCCGACGGTTAGCCCACCGTGGGCGGTGTTCTAGCGATTTGTTGGAGAAGTTGGGATTATATCGATCTCCTACATCATGGTTTGAGTGGAGTTTTGGTCGAGGGCGCGAGATCCGTCTCGGTCTTGCTCACGTTAAATCGCCGGCGACTCCGGCAACCCGAGGCTCCTTTTCGATGTCGGCCGCGCCCGTCCAGCGAGCAAAACACTTCGTGCGTCGTCCATGGCGTCCTCTTGACAACCGTCGACCCAGTATGGGTCGGTTCTTGTGCCGTCCTCACTCCCGATCTCCGCCCGCCAAAGCGCTCCGGTCGATTGAGGCTTCAGCGGTGGGTGAGGCATGGGGTGGCTCGCCCGATCGGCCACTTCCCAAGTCGCGGCAATCGAGCCAGCGAATCTCTCTGGCTTTATTCGATCTGTCATTTGGATCCGGATGACGCATCCGAGTCGCGATAGCAGCGATCCTGCTGGCGAAGGTTACGATGGTTGACGGACCACGCAGTCCTCCTGGATACCCCGCGCGATGGAAGCGGCGGTGGAGCTGATCCGGCGCAAGATCACGCGAAGAGTACCAGCCGAGCCCCTCATGCCCGGCTGCGAGAGAGGAGGAACCGCGCGCGAAACATGGATCGCTTCACACTCAATCGTTGGAGAAACCCGAGGCTCGTGCCTTGGAGGATGCGCGCAGGCAGCAACTGGCGCTTTTCGGCTGAGAACCTCCAGCGAGTTCTCGGCAGCGCCTGGCGTCCACAGGTTCTAGAATCTAGTCTGGCGTCGGCTCTTTCCACAACCAACTCAGGTATATCGAACTCCGATTTAGAATTTGCTTGCTGCAGCTCGTATATGAGAATCAATCCGGCCTTCGGTCGGGCGGGTAGAGGTTTACAGCCGGATCAGAAGATTTACTCCGGGCAGCGGAGATCAAAACTCGATCGTATCACAATCGCGGAACAGGTTCACAGCGGATCCATCGACTGAATTCAGTCGATCGACCCATAGTCCAAGATCGCCCCGGCGTGAGGCGTGGAGGCGGCGTGATGATCGATACGAGGAATCGCGAGCACGTATGAGCACCGATTCGATCGCAATGTCGGCGTCGAGTGCCACCCCTCCCCAAGGGTGGATCATACGCTCCTCGGCAACAAGATAGCGAGCCTTGACCTGATTCTTTGGCGAAGGTTCGATCGACCCGAGAAGGCAGGCTTTGATGCAAGATCCATCTGAAGGAAATATGCCCTAGAGGCAATAATAAAGTTATTATTTATTTCCTTATACCATGATAAATTTTATTATTCATGCTAGAATTGTATTAACGGAAACATAATACATGTGTGAATACATAGACAAGCAGATAGTCACTAGTATGCCTCTACTTGGACTAGCTCATTAATCAAAGATGGTTATGTTTCCTAACCATAGACATGTGTTGTCATTTGATTAATGGGATCACCTCATTAGGAGAATGATGTGATTGACATGACCCATTCCGTTAAGCTTAGCACTTGATCGTTTAGTATGTTGCTAATGCTTTCTTCATGACTCATACATGTTCCGTAACTATGAGATTATGCAACTCCGTTTACGGAGGAACACTTTAGGTACTACCAAGCGTCCTAGCATAAGCTGGGTGATTATAAAGAGTACTACAGGTGTCTCCAAAGGTACTTGTTGGGTTGGCGTATTTGAGATTAGGTTTTGTCCTCCGATTGTGGGAGAGGTATCTCTAGGCCTTCTCGGTAATACACATCACTTAAGCCTTGCAAGCATTACAACTAATGAGTTAGTTGTGAGATGATGTATTCGGAGCGAGTAAAGAGACTTACGGTAGCGAGATTGAACTAGGTATTGGATACCGAGCGATCGAATCTCGGGTAAATAACATACCGATGACAAAGGAACAACATTATAATAGTTATGCGGTTTGACCGATAAAGATCTTCGTAGAATATGTAAAGGAACCAATATGGGCATCAGGTTCCGCTATTGGTTATTGACGAGAATGGTTCTAGGTCATGTCTACATAGTTCTCGAACCGTAGAAGTCCTTGCAACAACGTTTGATGGCAGTTCATTATGAGTTTATAAGTATTGATGCACGAAGGTTGTTGAGTCCGGATGTGATCACGGACATGAGGAGTCTCGAAATGGTCGAGACATAAAGATTGATATATTGGAAGCCTACATTTGGACATGGAAGTGTTCGGGTGAAATCGAGAATTTTAAGATGCAGGGAGGTTACGGAACCCCGGGAGGTCTATGGGCCTTAATGGGCCATAGAGAGAGAGGAAGGGCGGCCGGTGGGCTGCGCGCCCCCTCCCCTCTAGTCGAATAGGACAAGGAGAGGCGCACCTTCCTCTTCCCCTCCTCAATCCTAATCCAACTAGGAGAGGAGAGTCCTACTCGGTGGGAGTAGGACTCCTCGGCCAGCGCCTCCCAAGGCTGGCCACACCCCCATGGCTCCTTTATATCTGGGGCGAGGGCACCCCATGACACACAAGTTGATCTCGGATCTTTCCTTAGCCGTGTCGGTGCCCCTTCCACCATATTCCGCCGGTCATATCGTCGCGGGCTTAAGCGAAGCCCTGCGCGGAGAAGTCATATCGTCGCGGAGCTTAAGCGAAGCCCTGCGTCGAGTGGAGCATCAACATCGTCCTGCCCGTCGTCTTGTGGAACTCATCCCGACACTTTCTTTGGATGGTCAGGGGATCGTCATCGAGCTGAGCGTGTGCGAGAACTTCGGAGGTGCCGTCGTTCGGTGCTTGGATCGGTCGGATCGTGAAGGCGTCTGACTACATCAACAGCGTTGTTATAGCGCTTCGCTTTCGGTCTCACAGTGCGTGGGCGGACTCTCTCCTCTCGTTGCTATGCCATCACCATGGTCTTGCGTGATCGTGGAAATTTTTGAAATTACTCGTTCCCCATGATGGCATCGAGCCTGGTTTTATCGTTGATGTCATATGCAGAGTAGAACACAAGTGAGTTGTGGGCGATACAAGTCATACTACCTACCAGCATGTCATACTTTGGTTCAGCGGTATTGTGAGATGAAGCGGCCGGACCGACATTACAGCGTGCGCTTCTGCGAGACTGGTTTCACCGCTGTGAGCACTCGTTGCTTAAAGGTGGTGGCGGTGTCTGTCTCTCTCACTTTAGTTGAACCGAGTGTGGCTCGCCCGGTCCTTGAGAAGGTTAAAAGCGAGTCTATTTGACAAAATATCGTTGTGGTTTTGATGCGTAGGTAAACGGTTCTTGCTCAGCCCGTAGCAATACGTAAAACTTGCAACAACAAAGTAGAGGGCGTCTAACTTGTTTTGCAGGGCATGTTGTGATGTGATATGGTCAAGGCGTGATGCTATATTTTATTGTATGAGATGATCATGTTTTGTAACGAGTTATCGGCATTTGGCGAAGAGCCATATGGTTGTCGCTTTATTGTATGAAATGCAAGCGCCATGTAATTGCTTTACTTTATCACTAAGCGAGTAGCGATAGTCGTAGAAGCAATAGTTGGCGAGGCGACAACGATGCTACGATGGAGATCAAGGTGTCGGCGCGGTGGCGATGGTGATCATGGCGGTGCTTGGCGATGGAGATCACAAGCACAAGATGATGATGACCATATCATATCACTTATATTGATTGCATGTGATGTTTATCCTTTATGCATCTTATCTTGCTTTGATTGGCGGTAGCATTATAAGATGATCTCTCACTAAAATTATCAAGAAGTGTTCTCCCACAGTATGCACCGTTGCCAAAGTTAAGTAGTACCCGGACACCACGTGATGATGGGTGTGATAAGTTCTCGTCCATCTACAGCAGGTGCAAAACAGTTACTGCTGTGGAATACTCAGGTTAAACTTGCGAGCCTTGCATATAACAGATATGGCCTCGGAACACGGAGACCGAAGGTCGGCGTGAATCATATAGTAGATATGATCAACATAGTGATGTTCACCATTGAAACTACTCCGTCTCACGTGATGATGGGACATGGTTTAGTTGATTTGGATCACGTGATCACTTAGATGACTAGAGATGTACTGTCTAAGTGGGAGTTTTTAATATGATTAATTGAACTTAAATTTATCATGAACTTAGTACTGATAGTATTTTGCTTGTCTATGTTTCTTTGTAGATAGATGGCTCGTCTTTGTTGTTCCGTTGAATTTTAATCGTTCCTTGAAAGCAAAGTTGAAAGATGATGGTAGCAATTACGGACTGGGTCCGTAACGAGATTATCCTCATTGCTGCCGAGAAAATTAAATCTGGAAGCACCGATTGGGTGACAGAACTGCGAGAATCTTGAGCGAAGTTGTGAGCGTCTGGCAAAGCAAAGCTGATGACTACTCAATAGTTCGATGTGCCATGCTTTACGGCTTAGAACCGGGTCTTCAACGGCGTTTTGAGCGTCATGGAGCATATGAGATGTTCGGGAGTTGAAGTTAATATTTCAAGCAAATGCGGATTGAGAGAGATGAAGTCTCAATAAGTTCTATAGCTGCAAGATGGAGAGAATAGTTACATCGGTGAGCACATACTCAAAATATGCAGGTATAACAATCACTTAATTCAGCGGGAGTTAATCTTCGGATGATAGTGTCGATTGAAATTCTCCAATCACGCCACCAAGCTACAAGAGCTTCGTGATGAACTATAATATGCAAGGGATGACTAAGACAATTCTGAGCTCTTGGCGATGCTAAAAGCAGCGGAGGTAGAAATCAAGAAAGAGCATCAAGTGTTGATGGTCAACAAGACCACTAGTTTCAAGAAAAGAGGCAAAGGAAGAAGAGGAAACTTCAAAAGGAACAGCAAGAAAGTTGCTGATCAAGAGAAGAAACCCAAGTCTGGACCTAAGCACAGGCGAGTGTTTTTTCTTGCAGACTGGACCTTTGG
>JAHIAM010018413.1:0-19551 GCA_021605205.1 Aegilops longissima
TTGACAACGCCCTCGTGAAGCTTCGACCTATTGGCCCACATGTCACCGCAAAAATGTGGCATATATTTAACCCATGTTTTCTAGAATGTACAATACATTTGCTGGGCTGGGTGAACAAATAATTTCAAATCAATCAGGCCCATTTATATTTTCTAAGAAATCCCAGCCCATTTGCACTTCCTTGAAATACACGTTATTAGGTGGGCTCGTTATATATATAATGTTATGTTAGATGGAGCAATTAATATCAAAGAATAAACCTGAGAGGCACATTATATATATATATATATATATATATATATATATATATATATATATATATATATATATATATATATAATTAAGAAATTATGAGTTATTGCTCAAAATAAATATGAGCGTTATTATTAAATTGGTCCTTAAAATCTTCGCAAGCTTTTTATGCATAATCACCAGGATTTTCCTTGCCCGTGAGTCAAAAACAACCAGGATTTTCATTGCCAACTTCGTTAAACATTTACTTTTATAAGTTAATAACACGTGGGATGTTTTTATAATATTATATAAGTCTCTATAAAATATACGATAATAGTAATAATATAAATATATATAATGTGGTTAGAAGGAAAACATAAATTGGACACATCATTACTTTTATAAGAGACCTGCTTTTATACCCCACAAGAGGCATACTAACAAGTTCACACACAAATACAAAAGAAAAGGTAAACATTCATATCAAACTCAGGTTCACAGGACACGTTCATATTCATAGCCAACATTCACTATCAACAACTCAAAAGATTCATATATACACAAGCTCAAGCATATCTATGCATCCAAATGATTGATAGATCACACGACAATATTCATACATAATTCACAAAAGATTCAGATATACACATGTTCAGTATGTTTATGCATCCAAATGATTGAGATCACAGCCAATATGATCCATGGACTAACTTTAATTACCTAGGGTACAGACTGGTAAATGGTGTTCAATCGGAGGTACTTCTTGCTAAAATTAGTTCTTGTATGAGTAAACTTTCGAGTACATAAGAGGCAGCATGACATAATCTGAACTTTGCTTGTAGGTTTATCCTCAAATAGTGGCCTCGTGTCGAGGGAGGTTTGAGCAACTTGGCCACTACTTTCATCCAACTAGTTTACTGGCTCATCTTGGTCCTGTATCTCGCCAAAATTCTACATTGCAGACGAGAAAGGAGGCGGTTGAGAAAATGAACCACCCAATTTTTGTGTGCAGTTCAACTAAAATGGAGCATCCTTGGAATGCAGACTGATTAAGTGCCAGATGAATATATGCGTCAACCAACTTGTCTAGAATCTTTAGACTCCATGCCATATAGTTAGCTACCATATGTGCCGATAACAAAAAGGCACAAGTTGGGACCAAAGACTGGACTGCATGCTTTTTCTAGGCTATGCACCAACAATATTTTTGGCGTTCACTCTCCTAATACTTGGAGTTTGACAATTGGTTGACGCGGTTGATACTCGAATGAATATAGGCACTTCTTGTCAACATCGATGCTTGTGCGAGTGAACTTTGGAGTACATAAGCATCATAAGTACCTGTCCATCTGATCATTTTGTGCAGTTCTACTGAAATCACCCGATGTAATGATTTGCCTTGAGTTCAGGCTCCAAATTACTCCTTTATGAAATCGACAAACAGTAGCACAATACCAAATTACCAATACATATGACAGGCACAATAATTAGGATAAAGACCAGTACCAACCTGTGTGAGGTAGCATATCAATTACTATTTCCTTTGACTGGAAGCCGAGATAAGCCAAGCGACTGACAGCAAAGGAAGAAAGCAAGCGGAGTTTAGCGATTGACAAGAAAGGACGGAAGCTGTTGAGGCAATGAAGCACCCAAAGTTTTTGTGCAGTTCCACCAAAATAGAGCATCCCTGTTGGCACATATATTGAGAGAGTGAGATTACTGTAATAGTGGGACTAGTTGATGAAACATACACTAACAAATAGAAGCATCCTCATTATCTTAATGGGTAAAGTTAGCAACATAGTAGTCTTGCTTAAAGAGAGGTATTAGTTTATTTAATCAGTGCCAATTAGCTCAACTCAACACTTAAAGCATTGCCATTTATCATAGGTTGCAAAACTTTAACGTGCAAAGATAAAGGAGTTTCTCATGACAAAGAGTAACGATACAAATAGAGATGACAACAAACTAATATGGATGAAGGCCTTAGGCCCTGCACCAACCTGAGAAAAAAGCTTATTCATGTAGTCCCATAAGAGATGATAAAGCACTCACTTGGAATCACACAATAGTATATATTTTGTGCACTTCAAATGTATGGTTGAAATCACTCTTGTTTACCAAGTGCTGAGATTATATCGAAGATTATCAAGAACTTCCAGCAGAGTTAAAGCACGGCTGGGATACAGCTTCATTGTATTGTCTTGTGTAGTTCCACTAAAATGTATGATTGGCACAACATGATCCCTGTTTGCACAAGTAGGAACAAGGTGAAACCTTCATTAGCTTAGTGAGAAAGGATAGGAAGACATTAGCATATTACTCAAACACTAGCATCAAATTCATGATGGACAATATGCATTAAATTGATTGAGATCGGAACAAAAGAGCAAACATTGCCTCATTGAACCAATGGCAATAAATTGACATGCAAAACAATAGCACTATTATGTCATGACACTAATAATATTCCTCCCTGCTCCACCACATGATTCACCTCCATAGACAAACATACACACGCATACATGATTCAGCATAGGGTCCTACTAAAGATTTGTTTAACTCCAACAGGAAAATTAGGCAAGAATAAATTAGTGGTACTTAAGTACTCCTAATTAATTAAGTGAGACAATGAAGTGGAAGGGCTCCCCGGAGGATCATCTCACATGTAAGGTAGTCGTTGCGGAGCCCTTGAATGGCCTCGATCGAGGCCTCGACCAGCAAGATCGCTTGGCCTGTTTATTCTTCTTCTTCTTCCTCTTCATGCTCTTTTTTCTTTCTCCTCACCGAGTTGGTGAAACCAAGTACATGATTGGCCTTCTAATTCAGAATTGGTTTTGTCAAAGTGAGGACAAGTGTACTAGTAAAAACAACATTATTTTCTCATGGCAGTCGGAAAATAGAGATGAACACATGCATTAAATATCATTCTTACCTAAAGGAAGGTTATGGCGCCAATATGGATGATGAGGATTGGAACACAGATCTCCCTTTGTGCAGTTCCACCAAAATGAACCAACTGCATTCCATTCTCGACATTCCAGCTTAAACAACACAAATCTTTTAAGAAGAGTTTTGTGCAGTGCACAAAAGGTCACAACAACAACCAGGTGAATTGGATATCCCTGTTTGCACAAAAAGGCACAGAGGAAACAGTGAGAGTCTCAAACAATTACAGGCAAAAACATTTGGCTAAACTTGTCATGGCTTATAACAGTGGCATGGCTTCATTTTTACCGAGGACATTAGATTAAGAACAGCTAAGGCTGCATTCGGTTCATGTGTTTGGTGCAAGATTTTCATAGGAACACAATTCCTCGGCATTCTTTTCCCTTCCAACCACTCGAACACGGAAAGGTGAATAGTGTTTCATAGGAAAGCTGGTCCGGTAATCTTGATTCCATAGGATTAGAAACATCCACGCTGCTCATTTTTTGGGCGGAAGCCCGAGGCAGGCGCTCGCTGCCATGCGTTAGGCAGGTTGCTGTTCTGTGTTGCCAGAATAAAAAAATCAACCTATGTGTGGTACGTGAGGTGATGACAAGAGTAGTCATTGTGCAGCTGAATAAAAAAATAGAATCTCATACTGCCAAGCATGCTACTCTAAAAAAACAAATCTGTACATTTCGTAGTCCATCCGAACACATTCTCTTGAGAGTTTCCTCCGGTTTGCTGTTCCATAGTTTTATACCTACATTTCTTTCCTATTCCTCTATTTTCATCAAGAGATGTTTTCTGCCCCTTTATTCCGAACGGAGCCTAAATATTTGGTATAAGGTCATGAGACAGTGGGTGCACGAGCAGTCCAGCACCATGTACGTAAACAGGGGCATAAAGTGGTGATTCATAGTTTGTTGCCCCGAGAAACAAACATCCAAGAAACATATCTGGGTTGGTCCCATTTTTGTTCACTCTAGCCACCTACTCCTATGTGTGGATAGCAAATCTAGTCCTGGTCATACCACTGTGTACAACGTTACCCCTATATTTCCCTTTTCGACCAAGAGACCGGTTGGATGACCAGTCTGTACTACTTTCACCCCCTTTCCTTCCTGTTTGTACCAAGTCCGATGTACATACTAAATTCCCCCACCCCCACTTTATTTCTTGTTTGGACCAAGTAGTACAAGATTCGACTCCATGAAGTAGCTTTACCTCTAACAATAGAAGAAAAAAAGTATGTGACGTTGGACCATCCGATCGAGAGGGGCTGAGAGGTAGAAAATGATGCACATGCAGTGACGTCATGAATTGGGGAAGTAGAGCTAAGGCGGTTTCCAACAAAGATATACACGAAGGTCGTCGGGATGTGGATAGGTGGGCGGCGGGAGGCCGGATCCGCCCACAGGCGACGGCGAAGGGATCGGAGGACCTCCCGCGCCGGGCGCTCGGCCGAGAGATAGCAGTGCGGCGGCGGGTGGATCTCCTCCCTCGCTGTCGGCGACAGCCTAGCGCCGCCCTCCTCCTTCACCGGCCGGGCGTGATACGTCCGGATCTGTAACCATCGGTGAGGATAGAAAGCCGGTGTTTTTGAAGGAGAAAGGCGGTGTTACTACCCCAATCTTGTTTAGATCTGGAGAGGATGAGAGTGTGAATAGAGCAACCCTAGCAAGCAAGCGGAGGCCCCGCCTATATACGTAGTGAGCAACCCTAGGAAGCAAGCAACCCCTATCTTCGTCAACTTCGTACAAGACCGAGAAATTTGATTACTAGCGCCCTCTCCCTCGAGGTGAGCTCCGATGCCTTAACTACACGCCTTTGGCTGCATGAGCGGAGGGCCAACCACTGTTGGGCCCACCTGTCATAGACGCACTCAAAGCGGGTGGCGATAAGTAGAAGGTTTCGCTACATGCTATCCCTCCCATACGAGGTGGGCGGACATATAGCGATGGATTCGATACATGTAGAAGTAGGAGTAACATCATTGTTCGTCTTCTCGAGAAGGCGAAGAGCCTAAGCGCAACCCGAGCGTGGCAGATTGCTGAACGCTCGCGTGGTCTTTGTTCTTGGAGTACTAGCCAAGGCTCTTGCATGAGACAAAATTGCTATTGTTTAACAATTAAACTCCATTATCCATTGGTTGATACTCATTACGCATAGGTCCATAAGCAGCACCGTTTCCTCTGGGGTCACCAATGTTTATTTGCTAATTAGTAGCATTGCATGCAATGAACTAGCCATTGCAAGTCATTAAAAGCATGCACACCTCTCATCTCTTATTGGTTGATATGTCAAGAAACAAGAAACAAGGTAGGAGTTAATGCACTGGCGCCTAAGTGTTTTGGGACTATTTGGTTTTCGTAAGATGACTCACACACCTGAGCGGAGGGAGTAGTATAGCCACCTTAAACCCGGAAAGGAGTATTTGCCTTTCTAGAGATTTCAAAAGTGACTAGACTACACGTGTGTAGTACTCCCTCCTTCCGGTTTATAGGGCTCAAATCTCAAATCTCATGAACCAAGGCATTTTGCGATTGGAGGAATGTATCTCAGTACTTTACAAAACTACCTAATTAAACTCATCCATTAATTACGTAGTTCCCTCGTTTTCCTCTCCGCCTTGGTCGCGGTGCACAATATTGAGCACTCCTATGTGACTAGCGCTCTATCTACATGCGGGACATTTCAAAACAGCCGGCCTGCGTGCCATCCACCAAATCACGGCGAGGTGCTGATCGAGACTCACTGTCACCCGGTGTGGCCGTCATGACCCATCATATCAAAAAATCCACACCTTTACCGGCGGTGGTAAGGTGGCCTCCAAGATGGACTGGGCGAAGCAACCATCATTTCCTTTGGGCAGCTCGTTCAAGCCCTTTCTTCCCTTTCTTGAAGAAAACCTCACTCCGGGCTACTCACTTCGCCATTTTTCTTACATGCAAGGCGAAGGAAAGGTGGGCGTAGTCGATTATCTTTGCTATATTTTCATTCAAGAATCTTCTTTTGCGAAGCACCGACCGATTCTCACATCCTATTCTTTTCCCGTTTTCATTGCGATTGTGGTTTCCTTTCGATTGCTTTTTGTTTGTAAGTTCATTGATGGATCACGGAGCACTAGGCAAGAGTTGCCGCGGACAACCCTTGAGCAATGATCTCCGAGCGAGCACCAACCAGCGAGTTGACCATGTTGGCGGGCCAACCCATGGAGACGAAGAACTCCAAGAAACAAGCACTTGGCCCAAGAGTTGAGGACATTGGCGGACGAACTCCTCAAAGAAAGTTGGAAGAACAGCAAGGGCCCCACCGTGCCTACCCGGGAACTCTGATTGCCACCTATGTAAGGCTCAAGACTGAGTTTGAGGAGATAGTCGCCGTTGAGAAGCAGCATTCCCCTCACAAGGTGATGGCCTCCATCGAGGACGAGGAGATGGCCCCCGGAGGGATGAGATCCCCCGGTGAGCTGCACAAGGTAAAAAATAATGGCTTATTACCATAGTTGTGGTTTTTGATTATTTGCAATGTGCTTGCTAATATGTTAGGGTTGTGCAGTGCGGTGGGCGTCCTTGATGATTCGATGTCGTGGCCTGTCCTTTTGGCATCGCCGGATATCGATTCGATGCGCTGTCCATCATGTGGAGATCGCCCGAGATCGATTCCGATGTCATGCGGTCGATCCTGTGGACATTGCCCCGAAATCGATTCCCATGCGCTGTCCGTCTTGTGGTCATTGCCGAGAGATCGATGACAAGAAATAGTTGGTCGCTAATCCTTTAGGGTAGTTTGCATTGCCCTGTGTTTAATTACCAGAACGATGCATGTTATCAAACCATCTTAGGGCTAGTGCACTGTCTTGTGTGGACGGGTCTTGCTACTTTTGTTTGATAGTGATCATGTGATGAATCATGCGAACCCTCTCCGAGTTATGGAAACAGATGTATCCTCACCAGCTTTTGATGTAATATATGGCATGCTTAGATGTAAGTTTGAACTGTTTATCATATCATGAGGGCTTGTTTGATGATTCTTGGTGTTAGTAGGCTAGCTTCTTTGTGCGAGCTATAGTACTTGCAAAACACTCACGAAGAAAGCGTTGGGGCTGATGAGCTCGTGGTGCGCTTATACTTATCCTAAATCGTTCGACCAATAGCCCTAGCTCCTAAAATTGTAGGTTTCGATCGATCGGACAATAGTCGACATACATTCAGGCCTCATTTGGTTCATAGGGTAGGAAAATCGTAGCAAAAGTACAGAGAGCGTGCAACACAAAATCATAGCGAGTCTTGAGGCGTACTCCCACCGTTCCAAAATAGATGACCTAGGCGGGCTAGTTTGGCCTAGTGGGTTTCAGCGATATGGCGTGATGCAGTGTCGTCCGATCTTAGCATTTGGTAGCGTATTGCGGATGCAGTAAGTTTTCTTGAAGAAGCAGAATTCAACGAAGTCATGATGGTTCCTTCGTCCGAACAACTTACGATTGGGAAAGGTTGGGCCTGCGATACGATCGGGGTAGACGGGATAATTTTGTGCATGGCAGGTGGACCAGGATGGTCGGCGTCCCACATGTCGCCCGAATGAAAGTATTCTTTCCGATATAGAGGGCGAGCAACGAGTATTCATTGTTTATTTTTGATGAAAGATATTGTCTCCACTATTACGGCGGAGGTGTGAAACCTGACAGCCTAGTGAACTTGGCATGTGCACCTGCCTCCTTCCTCATGTAATGCCAGTTACAGCTTTTCTCACTTTCTCTCTATCTATTTCCTCTCAAATGTTTTTACCTTTCTTTTTTAAGACACAATTGTTTTTATGCCTTTTTAGAATTATTATTTTTATACCTAGGAGCACGTGTAGAGATGGGCTCTTGCAGAGCCCACTCCTTGACTTTGTCAATGCCGCTCTCTCCTCCACATAAGAGTACTACTTGCTATGCATGCATGCGGCGGGCAGTGGCGTCTTGAGGGCAGGCGGTGAGGCGGGCTCGAGGCGGTCGGACTCGGCGCAGCCCACCTCACATTATCACCATATATTTCTTGGAGTCCGTCTTGTGGCAGGCGGCGATCTCTTCTCCCTCCCCATTTCTCTCTTCTCGGCCGGCCTTTGCCCGGCGATTAGATTTCGACTATCGGCGGTTTATTCAATTACGGTCCCACATGTCGGTGAAATTGCAAGAAAACGCGTGTCCCCTCTGGTGGCGGCTGCGGCCGGTTGTCGAGGTTGCGGCGTCGCAGTCGTAAGTGTGTCGCCTTTTCCTTTAGAACTTGCGGCGTAACATTTTCGTAGTGATCGATCGATAGAAATCTAGAACAAAATAGCGAGGGCTGTGCTTTCCGCTCATTAGGCGGGCTAGTTAAAGTGATATGGCGTGCTCTGATGCCGTCCACTTGCTCCATTTTATGTAAGCAAGAGTTTACACTCTTCTGCGGGAGGAGTGCAAAACACCATGGATCTGATTTTGATTGAGGGATAACTGTTCCCTGCCAAATAATGGAGGATTGTTAGCGATTATAGCATGATAGTTAGGGCATCTCCAGGCGGCCCACAAATTTACACGGCATCTGTCCGAGGACACGATGGATGCCATCCGATGCTGCCGCATACCTTTCGACAAATATATGAACTAACGGAATGAAATTACGTGCAAACAAAGCAAATTTAAAATTGACGGATGAAATTCATTACATTTCAAGAACTTTTCCTATAAACTGGATGAAATCCATTACATATTCGCACAAACCGTACTAAAACCTCACGTAAACCTAATCTAAGCGATCGCGGGCCCGACCACCATGTAAACCATGAACCCGAAAGCGGCCATTGCCTTTGGCTCCTCCTTATCCGCCTCGATAACCTCCTCCTCCGGAGCACAAGGTTATGAAGATTTCCGCCTCCATGTCGCCATTAAGCGGATAATCGCCACCGATTTTATCCCACCAAGCTTGGTGTTGGTGAGTGGAGGGCGGTGGTATTCCTAGGACCAGGCGGTGGCGACCTACCGTGTACTACTCTTCCTCGCTGCCGGCTGCGCAAGACGCCTGCCGCCAGCTTCATGGTCGTGGCGGCGGAGGCGGCCGGGGGGGAGCGGTGATCTCCTTAAATGCTGCTCCTGCAAAATGCGTCCAAGAGAGCTTTGGAGCACGCCCGGGCGGAGCCACCGATGTCGCCGTGCTGCTCCTGCGACAGTCGTCCAAGAGATCTTTGGAGTGCCGGAGGCCATGGTTGGAGTGGTGCCAACAAAGGAAGGACCGAGAGGAGAATGAGTGTGGGTCTTTGGCTATGGCTGGGGCTGGGGCTCAAGTTAATATAGCGAGGCGAATGGCAATGAGCCACGGGCGAAGCGGATGGAGCGGCTGGCAGCGAGAGTAGGATTCGTCGGCAGCCGTGGTGTCGTGCGGGCGATCGCTTGCACGGGATGCTTGCCGGGTGGCGCTCTCTCGGCCGGTGCACTACTGCAATGCCGGCGCCAGTGAGAGGTCGCGTCGGGCGTGAATGTGGACTCATGGATGACGAGCCTTTGAAGCGTATGTGGCACGTATTGAGAACCAGGCGTCCATGCAACCGCTCTTGTCGCCAGCTAGCATTCGATGACCACCATTAGACACCACACAACCATACATAACTTATGAATAATGGACGAATCGATTAGACACACACTCGTGTGTAGTGGCACTATGATCGGTTTCTCACGATAGTACATACTCCGCACCATAGTACCCTCTCTAGCTAGGCTATTTTATAGATTGTCATTGTGATGGACGATATACATGAGCAAGGCGCCGAGTCACGAGTATGACCGTTGGTGTTGAGCCAGGTGAATACATGCTCGGTGGCGGAGGCCTCGACAAGCGTCTAAGCAGTAATGTCACATACACATAATTTTGGTTTTATTTCTTTCTTCAACGGCAGTAGGCCCGCATAGATAGATAGATAAAGAACACGAGCTGATGAGGCGCATGCAGGACTGTTTGGTGGTCAACCGGACAAATCACAGACTATCTGTTGAGCCAGTGACCGTACAATCACCATATCTCATATACAATGATCAAAGTGAGCTGTCAAGACAAGTTTGATGACCGCCAATGCATTCTACTCGGTAATAAATGACCAGGATTGAAGGGAATCCAAATTTGCTTCGTCTTACATCCTTGAGCTCTTGACAAACCAATGCACTATCACGGTTGTCCGGCCACTCCACCCGAGCTCTCACTGGCGTCGTTCATGCCCTGCGCGCACACTAACGGTAAGGCAGCGATGGCATCCCTTGCCTGTGAGTTTCTCGCCATACGACCGCACACAAAATGGTAGGGAAGCGATGGCATCCGCCGTGCGAGTTCATCGCCGCTCACGACCTCACAACTATGTGGGAGGAATTTGAAGATGCCAAGGCCAAATGGGCGGTAGAAACAAGAAGCGACCAAAAGCTGCCTGAGAGGAAGCGAAAAAGTCGAAAGCACTCAAGAAAAGAGGCCCGTCGCGCAAGAAAAGAAAAGGGCCTTGCTGCTGCTGGAGAGGTCGGCGGAGATCCAAGCACGGTGGGGTGTCGCCGACAAAGCCAGGAAGGAAACGACTGACGTCGGCCAGCATGTGAGTAGTAGTACTAGTAGTTAGTGTGTGTGTGCGTATGCGAGTGCGAGCATGTACCAATACTAGTACTAGTTACTACTGTAGTTTTAGAGCAAATTACGAGTACATTAGCCTAGACTAAATGGAAAAATTCCTATCCTAAGCATCAAATGGCATCTCTTTCTCTATAGGAATCGAGATGCATGTCATCTCACTTCCTATGATTTTCATATTCCTATCCTATGAATGAAAGGAGGCCTCTGTTGGAGTAACTCATAGCTAGCGATGCTGCTGATACAGTAGTTTTCTTCAAGCGGAATTCAACGAAGTCATGATGGTTCCTTCGTCCGAGCAACTTCAAAGTGGGAAGTGGGCTTGTGATTTGACGGCTCATTAGTCATTGTTACTGCGGCACGACGACATGGGTGACTCCCTTGGAGTTCTGCGTGCATGGCAAGTGGACCGGGATGGTCGGCGTCCCACATGTTGGCGACGGAAGTATTCTTTCCGATGTCGAGGAGCAAGGAAACCGCGTGGTATAGTATCACTGCTGATTGGTTTGCAAAAAAATAGTATCCTGCCGATTTATAATTATTTTTATTACGATGAATGCTAGCGTTTCAACTCTTACGACGAAGGGTGCCAAACATGACACGTCTTTGGATGTCCCTTACGTCGGTGAAAGAGTGGGACATGAACAACGTGGTAGAGCCCAGCGTAAAAAAATAGCGTGGTAGGCGTCTCCACTTCTTCCATACGGGTCGGAGACCACTGCGTAGTAGTACTTAGTGGTATGAGCGATGCAAAGTGCGACACGGAGACAAAGACACGTCTAGTTGGAAGGTCTCGGGGCATACGTAAACTAATATAAAAGTTAATATGTGCCTCCAACTAATATAGCAGTAGTAGAGTACTTAGCACGTACTCCATAACATCACCGTGTATTGCACGTACAACATTTAGTGGTAGTGCGTAGTAAAGAGACAAATGCCGCCAGAGTTCCCTTCTCGACCTACTTTTGGGTGTTTGGTAGAGTGTATGGAGGGTGCATGAGTCCACACTAGTTTAGCACAAATACACTAGAAGCATGCATTAAGAGAGCATGCATGAAGAGGGTGTTGAGTTGAGCATGCATGAAGAGGAACAACTATCTTTGAGATGAGGCGCAACCAAACACACCCTATATGCCACACATGTTCATACCATTTGTGCCTTTCTACTTCACTTCTTTCGCTACATTACTCAGGTTAAATGTCGTCCACTCCACAGGTACATGTTAGTCTCGTAGTTCAGTCCACGTGTTCTTCATATAGATGGAGCGATCCTTGCATAACACGTGCACCTTGATGCTAGATGTCGGCGTGTTGGCAAAGGATGAACAAAGCTCACATAAAAAATAGTGGAAGAACATAGATTAGGACGATCGAGAAGGAGCAAGGAACCTCGTGGTGGGCGTATGCACTCATAATATTTAATATTATTCAGGGATATAAAATTAAACAATCATCTCCACAATGGAATGGAAGAGTGCGAAACACGGCAGCCCGTGTAGTTACATCATACTTGTACATGGCTAACCACGCTATCACCATATTTCTTGGCTTCCGTGCGACACCTATCTCTAGTAATCCAGCCTTTGTATCGCTTCTCCCTCCTTGTTTCTATCGAAGTGCGGCGGGCTAAGCGTTTACTGCCGTCTATTGAGGTCGGTTAACTATCACATGTTAGCGACATGCCAAGAGCATTCTAAAAAAATTCCTTTCACGTTCCGTTTTCAAAACAAAAAATCCTTTCACGTGCGAATTTGCTGTATGCTTTGAGCAACTTGCATGTCCTATCTGCTCTGTTTGATACTCTAACTTAGCTAGAGGTTAGACTAACTCATGACTAACCCTGAACTAAGCTGTAGCCAAATAGGTGTTTGGGTGACAGGGTTAGATTGACAATAAATGCACTTCATGGAGAGAGAAAAGTGATTTTTCAGTGGTCCCAATGAGAACTATCTCCAGTTAGCACCTCTTGGGTGGGATAGTTTTTTTTGTGGGTTCGGTGCAACTTGTTCCAATTTAAACCCTCATGCTTGGATATTTAGGGCTATTTGAGCCCCAACTAGCTCAAACTAACTCTAACCCATGGATCCAAAGCAGGGCCTATGGCCGATCTCGGCGTGGAAGCGATCGCGTGCACGGGAAGCGGCGCTCTCTCCATCAGCGCCACTTCAAAGCCAGCACCAATGAGAGGTCGCCTCCGCTCTGGCTGGGCATTAATCGGCCTCGGCGCTCGAGGCGGCGCTGACCGTTTCCACGGGAAGCCTGCTGGCAAGGAAATATATGTTTTGAACCGTTTGGTGTAATCTTGGTAGTTTGCAAAACTACTCAATTATTGCACTCAGTTTCCTAAGAAATTGTGGTAAAAATGTTACTCCACAGCCGCTTCCTTCTCCTCCCTCTTCCACCGCCACACATGTCATGAGGAAGCGACGGTCAACCCTTATATAGGAGTGCTAGCACAAAAAGATGCATGCATGACCACTAAAATTTCCATATTAAGCGCCGCTCCGTGGGAGTATAAGCGTATGTTGTTACCTTGGCGGCCCATAGCTCACAAGGCGACGGCGACAGAGAAGAGGCGGCGGGAGGGGAATGAATGCAGCTCTTGTGTGGGTTCGCCTTCGGCTTAAATAAATCTGCAGCATCCGTGTACCAGCAGGTGCACAAATTATAACTATCTGCGTGTCTTAAGTGGGCGTCCACGTAAGCTGGTGTGTGTGTGAGAGAGATTACGAGAGGCAGAGTGCGTGTGTGCGACTTACTCTTGAACATGTTCTCAACCTTTTGCATCGGGATATAAGTATAATGTTATTTACTTTAGCTAGTGATTTCTGTGGCCATGTTAGCGTGGTTGTGTCAAAAAATGTCACTTCACTGCTTGTGATTTGCGTTATAAATTACAAGCAAGATTCTCGTGCATTACACGGAACATCAATATGCATTTTTACAGAACACTGTTGTGATTGACCCATGCAGGAGTAAACCCATGTGTAAAACTAATGATATCTCGAGAATTTTATCGGAAAACTGGTATCTCGAGAATGTCATGAAAAATGAAAGATGAGAGATAAGGCGGGAGGAGTGGAGCGTGGTGGTGGCTAGTGGTCGGAATGGGCGGAGGCATGGGGATGGACAACGCCGGCAGGCGGCAGGGCCACCATGTAACGCCCGGATCCCCGGTTCTGTTATTTAGTTAATCGTCGTTTCGAAATCTGTAAAAATTTATAAAAAAAAAAAAAAAAAAAACGAAGCTGGGAGGGGGATAAAACCCCAACCGGCCCAGCAGCCGACCCCCCCCTCTCCCCCGTGGCCCATCTCCTTTCCCCCCTCCTTGGGCCAGCCCCTTTGGGCCACAGGCCGGCCCGACCAGACAGACCACCCCCTCTCCCTTATCCCTCGGGGAGAACCCTAGCCCCTCCGCATCCCACTCCCCCCCGCTCGCCCCACCTCCCCGATCCGATCGGGATCAGGCTCAGCCCCCCCGCCTGCCGCCCGCCTCCCAAGCGGCCCCTCCCCCCTCGCGCCCGTTCCACCGCCCGGCCCCGCCGCCTCGCTCCTCCCCTCGCCTCCACCCAGGCGCCCTCCCTCCTCCGCCCCCCCCACGAGGCCGAGGCGGGCAGGCCTCGGCGCCCGGCGCCTCGCCCACCTCCTGGCGTGCCTCCCCGCCTCCTCCTCAGCCGCGGTGCCCAGGCGCCCTCGGCGCCCGCGCCGAGACCTGCAAACCCCGTGAGCTCGACCTCCTCTCCCTCCCTCGTCGTGACTTCCCCCCTCCCGGCTCCCTCCGGTCCCCTCCGACCGCCCCCGTGCTCAAGCCGCCCCCTCGACCCTCTTCCCTTTCCCATGACCCCCTCGCCCGCACCTCATGATTGACCCATGGCGCCCGGGACCGTCGCCCGCTCGCCCGACCACCGTGCCCCCCCTCCCGTTCCTTCTCCTCCCCTCGTCGGCCCGCCTCGCCGCGCATGGCCCAGAGGCCCCCAGCTCCCGATCCCCTCCCTTCCCCGTTCAGCGCCCCTCCTGCCTTGCAGGCCCGGCCCTTGAGCCCGTCCTGCCCTCCGTCGCCCCCCCTCCGGGCGTGGCTGCGCCTGGCCGCCGGCCGCGTGGCAAGCTTGACCAGCCGCCCAGCCCAAGCAAGGCAGGTCGCGCCGATCGAGGCGACGCCTGCCCGCACCTTGACGCCCGCGCCCGTAGGCCACGTATGCCACTGACTACGGGGCCCCACCCCAAAACGATTAAAAATAAATGTTTTAATTTAACAGAATCGAGAAATGATTTAAAAGTAATTAAAATAATTAACTAATTAATTAATTAATTAATTAATTGGATAATTAATTAAACTAATTAATTCTGGATTAGTTAAACCTAATCATTAGCTAATTAATTGGGTAATTAATTAAACTAATTAATCCTGGATTAATTAATGCTAATCATTAGTTAACAATTAACTAAGTTTAATTAATCTGCTTAGGTTAATTAAGCTATTAGTGTATGACATGTGGGACCCACTGGCGGGTTGACTTAGTCAACCCTGTTGGTGATAACGTCGGCATGACCTCATCTTGATGTCATAAATACTTTTCGAAATTAATTAATTAATTAATTAATTCCAGAAATTAATAAAACCTTTTATAAATCATAACTTTTAATCCGTGGCGGATTAAAATAATTTCAACATGAAAGTTGCTCGAGCAGCGAGGCGATTCGGATCGCGATCCGTTCGTCCACCGCGTCTCTAACCTATCGAACCTGCAAACTTTCTCCTCCGGTTCATCATCGTGAGGGCGTCCGGAGCAGGATAAATTCCGGATGCTTCCCCTAAACGGTACCCTTCTTACCACGTTAGAACACGCCTAGCCCGCTTCTTGGCATGTCATGCATCGTTATGCATCATTATCGTGTATTCATTGTTTCTTCCCCTCTTCTCTTGGTGAACTACAGAGGCCGGCCATTGCGGTGGCGAGTTCGACTACGATCTTGTGATCACTCTCTCTGCCCGAGCAACCAGGCAAGCCCCTTTTGATCATCCGATATCGCCCATTCCATTCTCTTATTGCTTGCACTAGATTTTACTCTTTATTATTGTTGCTCCTATTACATTGCATAGCCTGTTTATTGTAACCTGCTATTGTTACCTACACCTTATCCTAAAGCGCTTAGTATAGGTTGGTTAGATACCCATCGATGACCCCCACCTTGTCCTTGTTGCCCTGCTTCATCATTGAAGACCCGATCAGCGGGATCGGAGACCAGGCCCGACACGCACATCACTTCCCTTAGTTGCTCGACACTACTAGGTTACTATCAAGTCCGGGTGAAACCTCTACCGCGCCGATATTAACCACAGTAGTATAGTTATCCGGTTGTGGTCATCGAGGGTGATTCCTCTTTAACCACTTCGTCGACTCACGTGGTGCAACCCCTCAAGTGTGGACCTCGAGGGTGAATCCTCTTATGTTCACCTTGGCGACTACATTGAGTGGAATACACGGGGTGATTCCTCGTGTTTTCCCCTTGATGTTTGGACTCACGGTTACTTGGACTTGTTACCTTTGTTACTTGGAAAGGCGGTGCGACCACGAGGGGTACCAGCGTGTAATTGCGAGTGATGTGGAGCGGGTTGACACGGAGGGTGCCGCGAGATACTTACGGCGTGGCGGGCATTCTAGCCCTTGCCACAAGTCCTCGAGGCAGAACAGCAGGTCACATCTTCGTGAGTTACGCTTGTTACGCGCGTTCCTAATCCACTACGATTTGGATATTTGATCGAGGGCCTCGGCTGATAGCACTAACCATCCGTGGGCTAAGTATGGGCGTTCTGCGTCGTATACATCAGCGAAGCTTATTAGCGTCGTCGTCGGGCGGCGTGGCGCGGATTGAGCTGGAGCGCTGTTAGGCTAGAGTGCCTTCCGGCCGCCCTACATAGCGTCTTGAGGAGTTCGGGGAGATGGCCCATGACCCACAGGGCATAGGTTTAGTCCGTCTTGGCCTCTCTATTAAGCCTAGGTCGGGTTGCGGCGTATTGTTTGGCGAGGCGGGCATGACCAGGAAAGTGTGTCGGCGGAGTTAAGCGGCGTGGTGGGTAAGTTGGTGCACCCTGCGGAAGAAAACATCTATCGATAGCCTGTCCTCTGATAGCGGACACTTGGAGTTGTATCGATCGATACAACTAGGCGGATTACTTGAGATGAGACATGGATATGAGCAATGGATTGTGATAATAAGCTGGATAGTATGGCTCAGGGATTTCTTTCTCGCGAGGAGTCGAGAAAGGATCTACGGCGAGAGTTGATAACACTCTGCTACTTTAAGTTATGTTACTCTACTCCCTCTTGTTTGCTGCAAGATGGTGGTTTAGGAAGATGCTAGTCTTCGTTAGGACTAGGCCTTCTCTCTATTACGGCATTCTGCGATTCAGTCCTTGATATGGCCTTTACATATATCCTTGCATATGTAGTGTAGCTCCTTGCTTGCAGTACTTTGGATGAGTACTCACGGTTGCCTTGTTCCCCTTTTTCCTATCTCTACTCGATTGCTGCAATCGAGGCGATGGAGACCAGGATCGAGGCGCCACCGCCTCGGCGACTACTACTCGGGCGCCTACTACTACGTGCAGCCCGGCGGCGGCGACCGAGGAGTGACCTAGGAGGATCCCAGGCGGGAGGCCTGTCCTCTTCGTCTGTATCCCAGTTTGTGCTAGCCATCTTATGGCACCTTGTTTAACTTATGTACGTACTCGAGATATTGTTGCTTCCGTGACTTCGTCTATGATCGAGCACTTGTATTCGAGCCCTCGAGGCCCCGGCTTGTATTATGATGCTTGTATGACTTATTTTATTTGTAGAGTTGTGTTGTGATATCTTCCGTGAGTCCTTGATCTTGATCGTACACATTTGCGTGCATGATTAGTGTACGATTGAATCGGCGTCTGAGATTAATATCGAGCCATTTGCTGTGGAATCCCTTTCCAACTCCTTGGCGAAGTCGAGTCTAGACATTGCAAAACTTTTACTAACATGGCTGTGTGTCTTATGGGCTGCGTCGCCATTGGGTGGTATTAGGATCTTTTACTCCTCGATCTTTACTGCGGGGCTCTAAACTCTCTTCTACTCGGGTTAAGCGATTTTACTAACTATCACTAGGATCCGTGACCGCATTCACCCGAAGATGGATATAGCCTTAGTTGTTTTTGGAATTGTATTTGAGCAATTTCCACCTGTCATTGACTCCTTTGAAGCGTCTTTGTTTTCGAGATGGAACCCACGAGGCAGGTAAATGCGCCACGGCGGCCATTGGTGCCTCGGGATCACCTGCGGTGCTAGCGAGATGATGACCTATCTGGGTTATCGGCGGCACCCAGTACACCGTCTATGAGGAGTACCGGGACTACAACCGGGGAGCGATGCCGCGCCATCGTCCACCTCTACTCTCGGGAGTATGAGTCCACTCTTGTCTTTGCACACGCACATGGTGTTGGAGTGACCATCGATATGGCAGTCCACGATGCTGCTTATCTTTGCCTTGACCGTCTTCGTCGAGTATCGAGTTGGACACCTCCCCTTGAGCACATTGCTATCGCGTCGATGTTGGTGAGGAGGTTACTACTGCTGCCTACACCTTTGTCACGAGAGCCTTTCCACCATCGAACTTTGTTACGCATCTTGATGGGCTGGATCGAGCTAACGAGCTCTTCGCCACGAGTTGTACATCACCGTCGGCACCTCTACCGTGCTCGGCTGATGCACCTTTGTCCGTTCGGAGAGCTGCGGCGTTCTGCGATCTACCCGCCGGAGACCGTGATGCCCGGGGAGTTGGTTGGCGGGCGTGGGAGGCTACTCTCCGCGCAGCCCTTTCACGCCACGGGCGTCGGATTCAGCACGAGTATCCGCGGCCCTCGAGTCAGCGGCGTGGAGGACTATCCTGCCGCACTACCTGACTTTAGGGCTACAGACTACCTCCATGATACCGCGTGGGACTGATGTAGGCTTGCTTGTTAGCATTTGATGTATTCGCCAGCGAGCTGCGTGCGCCTATGATGTAGTAGTCTATGTCTTTGGACTCTATGTATCGAACTCTATGCATGATTCCTTTTGTAAGATATGCCAACTACTATGTAGTTTCCATCATCTGCTTTCATTATCGTGTTTCATCATGAATGATTCTTGTCTCTTGCTTATCTTCTCAAATGCTGAACTACCCTGTTATTTAATAGCGGGATGGTTAGGCCAGCATGTAAATTGGTCGTCTTGCCAACCTTCCACCACCCTTTGAGTACATGGCTGGTATGATCCAACAGCTCGAGATGAATCGCCAGTTCATGGAGAACATGATGGCTCAGTTCCTCGCCCCAATATGAACCAGCACCCAAGCGGGACAACTCTGCAGGAATTCATCGCTTTGAACCCAGCGTGTACGCAGCTCAACTCAGCCTTTGGATCTTGATGGTAGCTCCGTGACATCACCTATGAGATGGAGTGCGCTAATGTACCCCCCCAGCTATGTCACCTTTGCTTCCTTCTTCTGAAGGACCCGCAGCTCAATGGTGGGACAGCCACCGTCGTACTCTGCCGGTTGGGACACTCATCACTGGCGGACTTCGAGCTGCCTTCGCGCCCTTCATTCCTCAAGGGTCATGGACGGAAGAAGCGTGAGTTCATAACCTCACCCAAGGCAACAAGGCTGTTGAAGCCTATCGTGAGAGTTCTTGGACTTGTCTCGCTATCTTGAAGAGGATATTGCAAGCGATGCGCTTGACAAGAGAAGTTCCGTG
>JAHIAM010018417.1:0-19948 GCA_021605205.1 Aegilops longissima
ATGGAAACACGGGCCCCTCGAGCGGAGAGCATCCCGGCCGCCCTCGGCGGTGAAACAGCCTCTTAAGGCAATTCTCGATCCGGCCAATAAACAATCGGACCTTCAAGCGGCCTGGGTAACCTACAGCAAGACCGCTGTACGCGTTCGAACAAGCGTAATGCAGCCCAACCCCAGCCCTCGCGAACTCGTGAACCGATGTCTGGCGCATGTAATTGCGTGAAACACCATGGGCATGGGGGCGGGCCCGACCCGGCGCCAGTGCGGCTAGACCGCACTAGGGGCTCCGTTTGTGTCATTCCTTTTTTCTTTTCTTTTCTTCCTTTTACTTTCAGGACTCTGTTCTCCGAAGCCCTTCGGCATTCGCGCCGAATACCGATGCAACAGGAAGCGGCTTCGTCAGTGTCGGTGGTCTCTATTACAGATCCTGTTTACATACCATCCCAAGCTTACCCGGAGAGACATGTTAAATAGTCCCATCCTTGCTTATCGCACTATTTGTATCGTTCTGCTTTCATTGCAGTACCTTTTTGATAAACAATACATAGCTTTTGCCTATTATTGCACTCCTTTCTTTATCTATATATATGTTCATTTCATGACATTTGCACCCGTACACTTTAGTGCGTCCAATACACCAGGGCAAGTACCCCAAAAATATGGTGTGATAAGTCGAACACTTTCACAAGTCGGCACCCGAACTTATAGCATTATATGCATCGGCTCGAATCATGTCTTGGGTCAATAGTTGGGTTTGCCCGGCTCCCATGTTTTGGTACCTTCGTTCCGTTATATCGGCTAAGGTAGCTGGGAGAACCACTGCGATTGTGCCCGGTTGAGCTGGGTTGAGCACCTCGGTGGAAAGCTAAAACTAACCGTCATGATAGAGGCGAGCGATCGCTGTTGAGAGGTTTTTGGGTCCCTAAAGACTTATCGCTTAGGCGAGGTGGCATTGTCCAGGCCAAAGGCGTGGATAGCGCCCGAACTCGGTCTTCGAATACTAGGGGCCGCCGAAATTTAAAATTATAGAATTCTATGGCTAAGTGAGAGTGTTCAAGCACTATAAGTCCGGTTGCCTTTTCGTTGCATTGGCGCCTCCTCGGCGGACCCAGAAGCGGGAACAAGAGGCTCAAGTTTATCCCGAACACCCACTCGTGGCATGGGGGCTGAAAAACGACTTGCCATCTCTCAAATTTGATAAGCGGCCGCCTGAAGGTAATATTTTAAATTAACAAGCGTTGCTTAGCGCCTATGAACAAGTTTTCAGCGTCTGGGATAACAAATGCGAGTCTATTCAAAATTACATCTTTGGAGCACTCATCCACTATCTGGCGGGCACCCTTGGGGCCCTCATAGTACATTTGGAACTGCGATGCTCCTTGCCCTTTGGCCCGTCCGTCACAAGCTTCTCCGCATCCAGCTTGCCCGGTGCACTTTAGCATGGGCAAGGGCCGCCAGGCACCTTCAATGCAGGCGGAGGCTTGATGACTTCAATCCATGGACAGCCATCCACCAGCGCTGCACCTGGCCAGTAGCTCGGGCATGGCTTTGGCCCGGCCGAACTATAAGGGCCCTTCATGGCCTGTTCGGTGACATTGTGGAGCTCGACCAGCTGCTTAGTTCGCTTCGGGAAACGCGGACGTTCGGCCTCGGCATCTTGAGACCAGAACACCTTCTCCGTCGAGCTCCCCTCATTGGCCCGGGTAAAGCGGCACATCGCACTACGGGAGATCTTGAATGCTCTGGAGAGCTCGAATCCGGGTAAGTAATAGGTAATTCACTTTCACATGCTTGCTTTATAAGAATGCCTTACCGCCGCTATCTTCTTTAATGATTCAATTTCTAGGAGGGCTTTTTGGGCCCGGCCTTGGCGGCCTCTCAAGAAACCTCGGACTCTCGAGTCTTGAGTCACGCTCCAAACTCTCGTGTTTTTCACGAGCACGGGCCCACCTCCGCCCCTCCTCCTGCTTCTCTCGCTCAGTGCGCTCCAGCTTTGCTTTCGGCGAACCCGCTTCCTTAAAGCCGCCACCTCGTTCGTGGCCCCTAATACCCCGTTACTCTGTCATTTTTGCAACGAATCCTTTCTATAAGGTATTTCTTTAATAAGGTATTGCTTACCTTCCTGTCCTCGAGCTGCTTCTTGGCAAGGTCGAGCTGTTCTCGGACCTCGAGGCTCTTCTTCAATGCATTGACCTCCACGGTCGGTCTTGGCGAAGGCCAAAGCGGCCTGTCGCATATTGACATACTTATGTTAGACTCCTGCGTATATCTTTTTAGATCCTTAGTCCTTTTCTTTGAACACCGAACTAAGCATCGAAACTCTGTCTATCTTGGTAATATTTTACATATTCTAAACCCTCAAAGCTGTTAGAAGGCTGGTAAGGCCGTCAGCCCGCTCTTGGCGGGTGAACTTCAGATCACCACACAAGGTCGGGTGCTCCTCTCGATGGGCGCCGTTAAGCGCCTCCGGCAAGCTATCCGGTGCCTCCGGGTGGGGAGTCACCGGCGTCGCGATCTTGCCCTTCTTCTGAAAGGCTAGTCGGACTTGGAACCCGAAGGTTCGATGGAGTCGGCCAGGCGAACTTAGAGCCCTCAGGGGTTTAGCCCCGCCGAGTCCCGGGAGGGTGGCCTTGTGGCGCCTCCAAACCTCCTCTGGCTGGGCCCTTCGGGACTCCCAGCGGTGTAAATCGGCCGAAGAGGAAGGCGGTTGGAAGTGAAGTGCTATTCATCCGGCGAACCCGAGGAACCTTTCGGCGAAGCGGCAAGTCTCAGGCGGGCTGCATGGTCATAAGGTTAGAAGACACTTCGACAAATAAAAAGTCATGAACTATTCGGAGTTGGGACATTACGATCTCCCACGGGCTTGGCCTTGGGCCCTCCTCCTCGTCATTGTCGGCGTTGGTGGAGAATCCGGAGGAAGGTCCTCCCTTTCTTGGACCCTCCGGCCTCCCGGTTGGGGGCCTTCCTTTCTTCTCTCCCTCGGCTGGGGAGGCTTCTTTCCTCCTCCTCTTTCTCGGAGGAGGATTCCGCCAGTTGTGGGGGTTCCGGCGACACGGCCGGGGCTCCAGTTCCCATGGCCTTCTTCTCCGGCACCCGTAAGGGGGCCACCCCGTCAATCCGGGCGTCCACTGGGTCTTCTAAAAGGCGGACGGTTAATCTGTCGGGCGTCTTCAACCAGTCTGTCAAAGGTTAGGGAGTTTTAGATCCCAATAGAGTCAAACTATGAAAAAAGGTCCCATAAAGTGTAAAATAACACCTCGCTGGCTTGGCTGCGGCTGAATCCGATCTTGATGGGGGGGCCTCGGCGCCCGAACAACACCTTCTAGGCATCTTCGTGCGTGGTGTGAAGAGCCTTTTCAAGTTGGTCTTTGCGGGATCGAACTCCACAATTTGAAGGCCCGTTGTTGGCATGGGAGAATCCGGCGGATGAGCATCACACGGATAACGTTGACAAGCCGAGATTCTTGTCCGGGTTTGGACGCGAGTTTGGAGTCCGGATAGCTGTCCGAATCACCCCGACAGGCCCGTCTCTTTCCATGATGTGAGCGCGTGGGGAAGCCGATCGGAATTGGGGCGCCTGCCCATTGAAGTCGCGGCTCGGTGATGTAGAACCACCCGATTGCCACCTTTATGGTCTCCACAAAGGGCCCTCGAGCCATAGGACTTTGGCCATCTTGCCAACCATGGCACCTCCCCTTGGCGGCCGCCCCTACCTTGGGCTGGACATTGAAGATCTTCAGCCATAAGCGAAGTGGGGCTGGATCGGGAAGGCCGCCGGCGATGAAACGCCGAGATGTTGAGGATGAAATTGAGGGCCAGATCGTGGAAGTCAGCCGTAGTAGAACATGAGCCCCGGACAAATGGGTGAAGTGGAAAACCTAGTCAGCGGAGGAAGTGGGTGAGAAACACCACCCTCTCATGGGGCACAGGGGTTGGAATGATGCCCCTCGTCCGAGGGCGGTTTGGCGATGTCGCTGGACAAGTATCCGACCTTCCGCAGCTTTTGATGTGCCCCCGGTGGCGGATGAGGCCATCCACTTGCCTCCGCTCCGGACATAGTTGGAGAAGGTTGAGGTGGGGTGGCGGACTTGGCGCTGGAGCTTGGTCTTGTGAAATGGATGAGCAAAGGAGGAAGAAGGCATAGGTGAAAAGGTGGATCCTTATCCCTTATATAGGACGAAGCTATCCGTCCCCCAGCATGGTAAAAAACTTATCTCCCAAGCGCCGTAATCAATGGCGGGATGGGTTCCCACATCGTATTGATGGAATCCCGGAATAAGGGGCCGCGATCTCCGCTTTGATAAGGCGTGCCAAAGAAACCGCCTCCGCTAAGCGCTAAGGTGGAGCATAAAAAAGCGATTAATATAAAGGCCGGCCGTGGTGGATGTCCGCTTGCGGAATCGTCAACAGAATCGTGCAAAGGTTATTCTCTACGGTAGTATGTGGAACTTATTTTGCGAGCGGACACTATCCTTGTGTTCAAAATCTTCTATGAAGTATTCGGAAGAACCCCGCCTTGCAATGCGAAGACAATATGCGCCCGGGACTACGTCGTCATTGAAGCCTGGTTAGAGACTCTTGAGGAGTCTGGATTAGGGGTGGGATAGCGAACTATCACCGTTGGCGGACTCTGGACTATGAAGATACAAGATTGAAGACCGTCCCTTGTCGGGATAGGACTTTCCTTGGCGTGGAAGGCAAGCTTGGCGATCTGGATATGTAGATTTCCTACCATTGTAACCGACTACTGTAACCCTAACCCTATTGGTTGTCTATATAAACCGAAGGGTTTTAGTCCGTGGGGCGAACAACAATCATATCATAGGCTAGCTTCTAGGGTTTAGCCTCCTTGATCTCATGGTAGATCTACTCTTGTACTACCCATATCATCAATAAATCAAGCGGGGTAGGGTATTACCTCCATCGAGAGGGCGAACAGGGTAAAAACGTGTCCCTTGTCTCCTGTTACCATCCGCCTAGGCGCCCATTCGGTACCCCTAACCGAGATCCGCCGGTTTGACACCGGCCGGTGGGTGTATCCCTCCTAGGATGGTAAAATTTTGCACAAAAGTATTGGCGGGAGGAGATATTGATCACACTTATCTTGAGGAATGGGGTGAGGCCCGCATTGTTGTAAATGATAAAATCATCAAAAATTCGCGTCCCTCAATAACGTGTTGCATGGCCACTTGCAGTCGCACCTCGGATGAGGAAAGGTGTCTTAGGCCCAGGTTTCCTCGGGACCCGACTCAAGAACCTCTCAATCTCCATAAGCATTTTCCTTTTCTCTGAAAAAAATCTAAAATTTTGAGTACCTCGAAATAAAAGTGAACAAAACTTAACAAGATTGATAGAAACTACTCACACAAGTGTCAGAGGCTATATCATGCATCAAAACTACTTTGGAGCCTACAAATTCACATGGCTCATATACATGGTCACCACAGCAGCAAAAATTTGCAAAACATAAGCACTAGAACAAAAATTAATTGGGCCATTGGAGGACTCACATACCAAGGGTAATCACCCAAATTAGTTTCAAAATGGAGCCGAGCAAGGAGATCAAAAATCATAGGGAATGATAAAGAACCGAGTTATGAGGCAAGTTTGATTTTTTATGAAGGTGGAAGAAAAGGGTGGGCTGCTGGAATAAGTGGGGGAGCCCTTTGTTGGACCCACAAGCTCACTAGGCATGCAATCGTCTCCATCATATCTACTTATGCAAACACTTTTGCCCTTGTTTTGGACTCTAACTTGCATGATTTGAATGGAACTAACCGGACTGATCTTTGTTATGGTGTTATTTTTGCAGAAATAAAAGTTCTCGGAATGACCGAAACTTCACGGAGAATATTTTGGAATATATAAAAATCTTGGGAAAGAATCAAGGCCGGGGGCCCACACCCTCCACAGGTGAAGGCGGCCCCCCTCGTGGGCCCCGGTGCTCCACCTCAACTCCAACTCTATATATTCATGTTAGGGAAAAAAAATTAGAGAGGGATTCATCGCATTTTACGATCTGAGGCCGCCAAGCCCTAATCTCTCCGGGAGGCGTCTGGTCCGTTGGGGGGGAGAATCCGTCATTTGTCGTCATCATCAACCTTCCTCCATCACCAATTTCATGATGCTCACCGATGTGAGTAATTCCATAGTAGGCTTGCTGGGCGGTGATGGGTTGGATGATATTTACCATTGTCGAGTTAGTTTTGTTGGGTTTGATCCCTAGTATCCATTATGTTACGAGATTGATGTCACTATGGCCCGAATGCCATGATTTCAGATCTGAACCTATTATTTTTCATGAATATATTGAGTTCTTGATCCTATCTTACAAGTCAATAGTCATCTATTATGTGTTATGATCCGTTAACCCCGTGACAATAATCGGGATACTTACGGTTGATGACCGTGGTTTGAGGAGTTCATGTATTCACTAAGTGTTAATGCTTTGGTGCGGTACTCTATTAAAAAGGCCTTAATATCCCTTAGTTTCCAATAGGACCCGCTGCCCGGGAGGGTAGTACAAAAATTTCATGCAAGTTCTTTTCCGCATTTGACTATATTGGAAAATAACATTACATTGATGAATTGGAGCTAGTTTGTCACCTATGTTATAACTATTGCATGAGGAATCGCATCCGTCATAATTCTCCATCACCGATCCAATGCCTCTGAGCTTTTCCATATTGCTCTTTGCTTTTACTTTACCGTTGCCACTATTACAATTACTACAAAACTATCGTTGTTACTTTTATCCTTTATTACCTTACTTCCATACTACTTTGCTACTAAATACTTTGCTGCCGATATTAAGTTATCCAGGTGTGGTTGAATTGACAATTCAAATGCTAATACTAATAATTTTTGTCTCCCCTTGTTGTCAATAATAAATTTGGGTTGAATACTCTACCCTCAAAAATGTTAAATCCCCTATACTTGTGGGTTATCAAGACTATTTTTTGGTATTTGTTGCGGGGAGCATAGCTCTATTCTTTGAGTCACTTGGGTTTATATCTGCTGATCACTATGAGGAACTTGAAGATGAAAAACCAAGATTTTTCCCTCAACTCGAGGGAGGTAAGGAAGCCATCTAGCTCGCCTTTTATACATTTTTTGAGTAAGCTTGCGACACCTAAACCTGCTTCGCTATTAATTGATATATGCATGTTAGTGATGATGCCACTTCTGCTATGCATGATACTTATGATGAAACTACTTCTATCCTTGATACTCTTGTGCCATTAGGTGAATTTCTTGATGAACAACTTGCTGGGGCTAAGAGAGAAAATTATTAAACTGGTAATATTGATGAAAGTGATGATGAAGATTCTCCCCCTAGATATGAATTGCATGTTGTGCTGGGGTTATGTTATGTATGAAGCTGCTAAGATTTTCTTGCTTGCAATGATAGATCCGATCTTAAGAAATTGTTAGCTAAGCTAGAAGAAAAATCTTTGAATGCTAGAATGAAATATGAACCCTTTTGCTACTTCACCTATCTGTATTTCGATAAGGATTATGATTTCTCTGTCGAAACGAGATAATTACTTTGGTTGAATCTGATCCCTTTTATGGCTATGAATCAAACTGTTGTGGCACATCTTACTAAACTAAATGAATACCCACCCTATTCTCTAATGAGAAAATTAATTACTACTATATCCTTAAGTTATTTCCATTCTCACTAAAGGGTGATGCTAAAATGGTTTAATTCTCTTAATCATGGTTGTGTTGCGTAGTCCCAGGGATATGATTTATTACTTTCTGCTAAATATTTCCCGCTCATAAGAAACAAAGATGCTTTAAAAATATATAATTTTTTGCAAATTGAATAAAAGTCACCCACAAGCTTGGGGAGGCATCTCCAATTACTCAATGCTTTGCTGATCATCCTCTCAAGAAAAATGAAATACTTGATATCTTTTATAATGGACTAACCGATGCTTCCACATACCACAGGATAGTTGTCTGGTTGTGTTTTCGGAAAAAAGCTTTGATCAAGCTGAATTGCTATTGAATAATATGTTGAGTAATGAAAATAATTGGACACTTCTGAACCAACTCCTAAGCCAACTCCAAAAAAGGGTTATTCTATTTCTCGATCCGAAAGATATGCAAGAAAAAAATCTATGAAAGAAAAGAATTATTAAAAGCTGAAGATGTTTAGAATTTACCACCTATTGAAGAAATACATGGTCTTGATAACCCGACATGGGTAGTAAAGGTAAATTCTCTCTTAGATTTGATGAATGATATTCCTCATTATAAATCCTAGCCAATGCTTAGATGAGTTCGATAATTTTATTGTTAAACAAAAAACTTCAATGCCTATGTTGGTACACAATTGAAAATGCTTATATGATTGAACACTTGGTGATTATATGTCTAGAGTTAAAGTGAACTTAAAATCATTAGTAAATATGCTTCTATGGTTTACAACTCAAGTAGAACAAGTGCTTAAAGCTCAAAATGATTTGCTCAATGAATTAAATAATAAGAAAATTGATAATGCCGTTAGAGTTGTGACTAAGAGGTAAAATACTTCGGGAACCTTTGTATCCGAGGGCCACCCTAAGAAAATTGAGCAAGATTCTCGGAGAACTAATGTTGATACCTAGTCCTTCTAAAAGGAAGAAAAAAAAAATGATAAAACTTTGCATGCTTCTAGTGAACCTTTGTTGTTGAACACACGAATTCCAATGATATTTCTATTTGATCTTTGGCCAATTTGGTAATGAACATGAACCTAGTGATAATGTTAAATGATCTTCATGTTGATGCTCAACCTCAATAACAATGATGTAGAGATTGAACCTTTGTTGTTGGCCGATTGGGAACAGGGCCCAATTGGTTGGCTTTAGCCCAGGCCCTTAGGGCCCATCTTGTCAACAAGGCATTCAAGACCCTCGCGAGGCCAAGCCTCCCAAGTGGATGGCCTTAAGACCTCCTCGAAGTGGCCTCGGCCTTTGGCTCGGGCGGGAGATCAAGGCATGGCAAACCTCGTGAGGTCCTGTGACATGAGCCATGTGATCGGGCGGCCAGGCGCCCGGGCGCCGGCGCGGTCCTCGTTTCCTCTTTGGTGCTAAAGGGGCATTTGTGACCGAAATGGCATCAAGCAAAGGTTTCCATATCGGTTCTGGAGACCAAGACCAGGGGGCGGCAAGATGGAGGTCACCATGGAGCCCAAAGGGCGTCACCACCAGACGGGAAACTACTTTTGTCGGGGATAAGCTGTACTGGTTGTCCCCTTTCAAATTGGCCGTTGTTGGCTCCTTCCGCTCAATATTTGGGGAAGGGACGAGCCTCTATAAATAGGACTAACCCCGGTAAGGTAAAATCGACGAAAGCCAAGCCTTAGTTGACCGAACACACACACACAAGTTGCCAAGCACATGAACACCTTAACCTCGGGGCTTTCTTCCCCTATATTGTTCATCATCAGTCCAAAAGGAATCCACCACCCATCTTTGGGTAATTATTACAGGAATGGTGGCAACGATATAAATCTTGTGTCCTTGTGTTGTTGTAGGACCTTGAAGTATGTCTAGAGGGGGTGATTAGACTACTTGACCAATAAAAACCTAACCTTTTCCCAATTTTAGACTTTGGTAGATTTTAGCTATCTTTGAACAAGTCAAGCAATCTTCCCAAATTCAAGCAAGCATGCAAAGAGTTATAGGCAGCGGAAATTAAAGCATGCAACTTGCAAGAATGTAAAGGGAAGGGTTTGGAGGATTAAAGCGCAATTGGAACCAAATGTTTTTGTGTGGTTCCGATGGGTGGTGCTATCGACCATCCGTTGATGGAACTTCAACCCAGAAAGGTAATGGTTCCTTGGAGTCCAGGAGCTCCACCCACGAAGGTCCTGAAAAAACCTTGTCTATCCCACCATGGCGTGCCCACAAGGACTTGACTCACTAGGGTAGATCTTCACGTAGTAGGGATCTCCGCCCACAAACTCCTGGGTTCAACTCCACAATCTTGTCGGGCTCCCAAGTGACACCTAGCCAATCTAGGAGACACCGCTCTCAAAGTAACAAATGGTGTGTTGATGATGAATTCCTTGCTCTTGTTGCCAAAGTAATTCCCCAACACTCAACTCTCTCCGGTTTGGATTTGGTGGAAAGAAGATTTGAGTGGAAAGCCAACTTGGGGAAGGCTGAGATAAAGATTCATATGGTAGGAATGGAATATCTTGGCCTCAACACATGAGTAGGTGGTTTCTCTCCGGGGGTAAGTTGGAAGTGTAGGTTTGTTCGATGGCCTCTCCAAGAATGAAGCGGAGGTGGAGGGGTATATATAGCCTCCACACAAAATCTAAGTTAACACAATTTACCAAACTCGGTGGGACCGAATCAACAAACTTGGTCGACCGATTTAGTAAACCTAGTGACCGTTGGGTTTTAGGGGTGACATCCTTTCGGTAGGACCGATATGGTTAGGGTTAGGGAATAACGTAATCTCGGTGAGACCGATTATACAAACTTCGGTGAGACGGTTTGGTAATTAGCTAACGGGTTGGTCCGGGTAAACTGGTGGGACCGATTCGCTCTTCGGTGGGACCAAAAAGTTCGAAAAACAAGTGTACATTGCAATCTCGGTGGGACCGATCCTCCGAGGTTGGGCGAAGCGTTACGAAGGCGAATATTACAATCCCATTCGGTGAGGCCGAGATCCTTCGGTGAACCGATTTGCCTAGGGTTCGGCGTTGGCTATGAAATTGAACTTCGGTGGCGCGGATAGAAAAAATCGGTGGGCGAGTTTGACTTTGGGTTTAGGTCATATTGGATGTGAAAGTAGTGTAGGGTTTGTTGGGGGCGTAGTAATTTCAAAATTTTTCCTCCGATCCGACCATGGTGATGCATAACAACGAGATGAGAGTGTTGTCTCGTACCCTCGTAGACCAGCAGCGAAGGTTGGCCGCGTGAGGAAGTAGTCGTACTTCTTCGATCAACGATCAAAGTACCGAGCGTCACGGCACCTCCGAGTTCTGCACCGTTCAGCTCGATGGCGTCCCCGAACTCCGATCAGCCGAGTGTTGAGGAGAGTTTAGTTAACCGGGCGTGGTGGCGGATGATGTTCCACCGGCGCGAGGCCGCCTAAGCTCGCGGTATATTGGGTGTAGTTTGGTGGAAGGGGCACCGCACCGGCTGAGAGCGATCTCAATGATCAACTTGTGTCATGGGGTGCCCCCCTTTGTATAAAGGAGGGAAGGGGGAGCTGGCCGGCCCAGGGGCCGGGGTGTCCTACTCCTACTGGGGTAATTCCCCCCAAATCCTAGTCCAACTAGGGTTTGACCAAGGGAAAGGGAGAGGCCACCCCTTCTCCTAATCCTAATAGGACTAGGGGGGAAGGCTGCGACCAACAATATGGCCCTCTTTCCCACTAAGGCCCATCAAGGCCCATTGACCCCGGGAGGTTCGGTAACCCGGTACTCGAAAAATTCCCAATTTCACGGGAGTGATTCAATCAAACATAGGCTTCAATATATCAATCTTTATGTTCGACCATTTGAGACTCCTCGTCATGTCGTGATCTCAGGGACTCGAACAACCGGTACATCAAATCATAAAACTCATAATAGCTCGCCGAAGCGTTAAGCGTGCGGACCCTCGGGGAAATAGAACATGGCCAGACACCTCTCGGTCAATAACCAATAAGCGGGACCTGGATGCCCATATTGGTTCCTACATATTCTCGGATCTTTTCGGTCGGACCGCATAACAACATCGTTGTTCCTTTGTCATCGGTATGTTACTTGCCGAGATTTGATCGTCGGTATCAATACCTAGTTCAATCTAATTCTTGGAATCTCTTTTTCGTTCCGTAATACATCATCTCCAACTAACACATTTAGTTGCAATGCCAAGGCTTATGTGATGTGCATTACGAGAGGCGGGATACCTCCACAATCGGTGACAAATCCTAATCTCGAAATATCCAACCCAACATGTACCTTGGAACACCTGTAATGTACCTTTATAATCACCCGATTCGTTGTGGCGTTTGGTACACCAAAGTGTTCCTCGGGAAGCGGGTTGCATAATCTCATAGTATAGGAACATGTATAAGTCATGAAGAAAAGCACTAGCAACAAACTATCGATCGGTGTATGCTAATGGAATGGGTCATGTCAATCAGATCATTCAACCAATGATGTGATCCGTTAATCAAATAACAACTCCTTGTTCATGGTTAGGAAACATAACCATCTTTGATTAACGAGCTAGTCAATAGAGGCATACTAGTGACACTCTGTAGGTTTATGTATTCACACATGTATTATGTTTCGGTTAATACAATTCTAGCATGAATAATAAACATTTATCATGATATAAGAAATAAATAATAACTTTATTATTGCCTCTAGGGCATATTTCCTTGATCTCCACTTGCACTAGAGTCAATAATCTAGATTACACGTAATGATTCTAACACCCATGGAGTCTTGGTGCTGATCATGTTTTGCTCGTGGAAGAGGCTTAGTCAGGTCGCAACATTCGAGATCCGTATGTATCTTGCATATCTCTATGTCTCCACCTGGACCAAATCCGGATGGAGTTGAGCGTCTTTTGATGTGCTTGGTTCTCTTGTGAAATCTGGATTCCTTTGCCAAGGCAATTGCACGATATTGTCACAAAGATTTTCATTGGACCCGATACACTAGGTACAACACCTAGATCGGTTATGAACTCCTTCATCGAGACTCCTTCATTAGCTGCTTCGAAGCAGCTATGTACTCAACTTCACATGTAGATCCATAGCGGCGCTTTGTTTGGAACTGCGCGGCAGCTCCAGTTTAATGTAAATCGTATCCGGTTTGCGATTTAGAATCGTCGGATCAGTGTCAAAACTTCGTCGGCGTAACCGTTCTGACGAGCTCTTTGTCACCGCCATAAATGAAACATATCCTTAGTTCTTCTCAAGTACTTAAGGATGTTCTTGACCGCTATCGATGATCCCTCTGGATTACTTTGGTACCTGCCTGCTAAACTTCAGCAAGGCACACATCAGGTCAGTTTGCATTTATACATAGATGATATAATGACATGAGAACATCTTTCATTTCTCTCTATCTTCTGCGGTGGTGGACATTGAGTCTTACTCAACACACCTTATATAATGGCAGCAAGAACCCTTTCTTTGCTGATCCATTTTACTTGAACTTTCAAAACTTTATCAAGGTATGTGCTTTGTAGAAAGTCCTATAAAGCGTCTTGATCTATCTCTATAGATCTTAATGCCCAATAATAACAGCAGCTTCACCGAGGTCTTTCATCGAAAAACTTTTATTCAAGTATCCTTTATGCTATCCAGAAATTCTATATCATTTCCGATCAATAATATGTCATCCATATAATATCGAGAAATGCTCTGAGCTCCCTCACTTTCTTGTAAATCTGGGCTTCTCAAAAGTGCATATAAAACCAAATGCTTTGATCACACTATCAAAGCGTTTATTCCAACTCCGAGAGGCTTGCACAGTCCATAAATGGATCGCTGGAGCTTGAACACTTTTGTAGCTCCTTTGGATCGACAAAAAACCTTACAGTTTGCATCATATACAACTCTTCTTCCAGAAATCCATTGAGAATGCAGTTTTAACATCCATTTGCCAAATTTCATAATCATAAAATCACGGCAATTGCTAACGCGATTCGGACGGACTTAAGCATCGCTTCTGGTGAGAAAGTCTCATAAATAGTCAATCCTTGAACTTATCGAAAACCTTTTGCAACAAATCGAGCTTTATAAGCGATAACATTACCATCAGCGTCTTCTTCTTCAAGATCCATTTATTCTCAATTGCTTGCCGATCATCAGACAAGTCAACCAAAGAATCCACACTTTGTTCTCATACATGGATCCCATCTCAGATTTCATGGCCTCAAAGCCATTTTGTGGAATCTGGGCTCACTGTCGCTTCTTCATAGTTAATGGGTTCATCATGTTCCGATGTAACGCTTCCAAATAGGATTACCGTACCACTCTGGTGCGGATCTTGCTCTGGTTGATCTACGAAGTTCCTGTAAAACTTGATCTGAAGTTTCATGATCATCATCATTAACTTCCTCCCTATTTGGTGTAGGTGTCCACGAAACTGTTTTACATGATGTACTACTTCTCAATAAGGGAGTAGATACAGATTATCTCATCAAGTTCTACTTTCCTCCCTCACTTCTTCCGTGAAGACTCTTTCTCCAAAAAGTTTCCAATTTAGTAACAAAAATCTTGCCTTGGGATCTGTGATGATAGAGGTGTACCCAACTGTCTCCTTTGGGTATCCTATGAAGACACATTTCTCCGATTTGGGTTCGAGCTTATCAGGTTGAAGCTTTTTCACATAAACGCCATGACCCTAAACTTTCAGAAAGCGACAACTTTGGTTTCTTGCCAAACCACAGATTCATAAAGGCGTCGTCTCAGCAGTTTAGATGGTGCCCTATTTAAAGTGAATGTAGCCGTCTCTAAAGCATAACCCCAAAAGCGATAGCGGTAAATCAGTGGGAACATCATAGATCGTACCATATCTAATAAGAAATCGATTCTGACGTTCGGACACACCGATTACGTTGTGGTGTTCGGTGGCGTAAGTTGAAAACTATTCGCATTGTTTCAAATGTAAAGTAGGCTTAATAACTCAAATATTCTCCTCCACGAGTGGATCGTAGAAACTTTATTTTCTTATTCGATGATTTTCCACTTCACTCTGAAATTCTTTGAACTTTTCAAATGTTTCGGACTTGTGTTTCATTAAGTAGATATACCCATATCTGCTCCAAATCATCTGTGAAGGTGAGAAAATAACGATATCCATCCTGAACCTCAACATTCATTGGACCACATACATCGATATGTATGATTTCCAATAAATCTGTTGCTCTCTCCATAGTTCGGAGGAAAATTGTTTTGAGTCATCTTGCCCATAAGGCCTTTGTTACATGTGCCAAGTGATTCATAATCAAGTGACTCCAAAAGTCCATCGATATGGAGTTTCTTCATAAGCTTTACACCGATATGACCTAAGCAGCGGTGCCACAAATAAGTTGCACCATCATTATCAACTCTTGCATCTTTTGGTTTCAACATTATGAATATGTGTATCACTACTATCAAGATTAAGTAAAACAAACCATTCTTCAATGGTGCATGACCATAAAAGATATTATTCATATAAATAGAGAATACCATTATTCTCTGATTTAAATGAATAACCGTCTAGCATCAAACAAGATCAGGATATAATGTTCATGCTCAGCAATGGTACTAAATAACAATTATTTAGGTCTAATACTAATCGACGAAGGTAGATGTAGAGGTAGCGTGCCGATTGCGATCACATCGACTTTGGAACCATTTATGGCAGCATTGTCACCTGGTCCTAGCCAATCTTGAGCAATCAGTAGCCCCTGTTTGAGTTGCAAATATTAGTAGGACGATTATCAAATACCAGGTGCTACTGCAGGTATTAGTAAGGTACACATCAATAACATGTATATCACATATACCTGTATTAACCTTGCCATCCTTCTTATCCGCCAAATACTTGGGGCAGTTCCGCTTCGATGACCTTTGCTTGCGCAATTGACACTTTCGGTTTAGAGCTTAGGACCAGACTTGAGTTTCTTCTCTTGATTAACAACTTGCTTGCGCTCTTTTTGAAAGTTTCCTTTTCTTTCCTTTGCCTTTTTCTTGAAACTAGTGGTTTTTATTAACCATCAACACTTGATGCTCTTTTTGATTTCTACCTACCTCATGACTTTCGGACATCGCGAAGAAACTCGGAGCATTGTTTTGGTCATCCCTTGCATATTATAGTTCATCACAAGCTCTTGTAGCTTGGTGGCGATGATTGGAGGAATTACATCAATAGCGCAATCATCAGGAAGATTAACTCCATTGAATCAAGTGATTGTTATATCGGACATTACGAGTATATGCTCCAGTGAACCGATTCTCCTCCATCTTGACTATAGAACTTATTGGAGACTTATCTCTCAATCCGGGCATTAGCTTGAATATTAACTTCAACTCTGGAACATCTCATATGCTCCATGTGTTCAAAGCACGTTGAAGTCCGGTTCTAAGCGTAAAGCATGGCAACTGAACTATAGAGTAGTCATCGAGCTTTGCTTTGCGGACGTTCACAACTTCTGGCGCGTACCCACCAGGCCTGCACCTAAACGGTGCTTCGAGACGTAATTCTTACGTGCAGCAATAAGGATAATCCTCAAATTCTGGACCGAGTCCGTGTAATTACTACCATCATCTTTCAACTTTGCTTTCTCAAGGCATTAAAATTCAACGGAACAATAACACTGAGCCATCTATCTACACATCATAGACAAGCAAAAGATACTATCGGTACTAAGTTCATGATAAATTTAAGTTCAATTAATCATATTAGCTTAGAACTCCCACTTAGAAAAATATCCGCCAATTCTCTAAGTGATTCCAGATCCATATCAACTACACCATGACCGATCATCACGTGTGATGGAGTAGTTTCAATAGTGAACATCAATATATTGATCATATCTACTATATGATTCACATTCGACCTTCGGTCTCCGTGTTCGAGGTCATATCTTATATGCATAGCTCGTCAAATATAACCTGAGTATTCGCGTGTGCAACTGTTTTGCACCCGTTGTATTTGAACATGGAGCCTATCACACCGATCATCACGTGGTGTCTCGTGAAAGAACTTCATAGCAATGCATACTCAGGAGAACACTTCTTGATAATTTAATAAGGGATCATCTTATAATGCTACCGTCAATCAAAAGCAAGATAAGATGCATAAAGGATTAACATCACATGCAATCAATATAAGTGATATGATATGGCCATCATCATCTTGTGCTTGTGATCTCCATCTCGAAAACACCGTCATGATCACCATCGTCACCGCGCAGCACCTTGATCTCCATCGTGCATGTCGTTATCGTCTGCCAACTATTGCTTCTCGACTATCGCTACTCCTTAGTGGTAAAGTAAAGCAATTACATAGCGTTGCATCTCATACAATAAGCGACAACCATATGGCTCCTGCCAGATTGCCGATAACTGGGATTTACAAAACATGATCATCTCATACAATAAAATATAGCATCACGTCTTGACCATATCACATCACAACATGCCCTGCAAAAACAAGTTAGGCGTCCTCTACTTTGTTGTTGCAAGTTTTACGTGGCACTACGGGCTGAACAGAAACCGTTCTTACCTACGCATCAAAACCACTGCGATACTTCGTCAAATAGACTCCGTTTTAACCTTCTCAAGGACAGAAACTTACCTAGAGTTCAACTAAAGTGAAGAGACAGACACTGTAGGTCACCTTTAAGCAACAAAGTGCTCCACAGCGGTGAAACCAGTCTCGGCGTAAGCGTCTGGCGTAATATCGGTCCGGCGCTTCATCTCACAATACCGCTGAACAAAAGTATGACATGCTGGTAGGTGGTATGACTTTATACAACTCACTTGTGTTCTACTGTGCATATGACATCAGCATAAAACCAGGCTCGGATGCCCTTTGTTGGGGAGCGTAGTAATTTCAAAAATTTTCCTCACGATCCGCAAGACCATGGTGATGCATACAGCGAGATGAGAGTGTTGTCTCGTACCCTCGTGACCACAGCGGAAGTGTTGGCGCTAGCGTGAGAAGTAGTCGTACTTCTTCGATCCAACCGATCCAAGTACGAGCGTCGGCACCTCCGAGTTCTGCACGTTCAGCTCGATGGCGTCCCTCGAACTCCGATCCAGCGAGTGTTGAGGAGAGTTTAAGTCGACCGGCGTGGTGGCGATGATGATGTTCCACGGCGCGAGGCTTCGCCTAAGCTCCAGCGGTATATTCGAGGTGTAGTTTGGTGGAAGGGGCACGCTGCGCTGAGAGCGATCTCAATGATCAACTTGTGTCATGGGGTGCCCCTGCCTGTATATAAAGGAGGGAAGGGGAGGGCTGGCGGCCGGAGGAGGCGCGCCGGTGTCCTACTCCTACTAGGGTAGGATTCCCCCAAATCCTAGTCCAACTAGGGTTTGACCAAGGGAAAGGGAGAGAGGCGCCACCCCTTCTCCTAATCCTAATAGGACTAGGAAGGAAGGCTGCGACCACAATATGGCCCCTTTCTCTTTCCACTAAGGCCCATCAAGGCCCATTGACCCCGGGGAGGTTCAGGTAACCCCGTTACTCGATAAAATTCCCAATTTCACGGAGTGATTCAGAATCAAACATAGGCTTCAATATATCAATCTTTATGTCTCGACCATTTGAGACTCCTCGTCATGTCCGTGATCTCATCGGGACTCGAACAACCTTGGTACATCAACATCATAAAACTCATAATAGCTGTCGCCGAAGCGTTAAGCGTGCGGACCCTACGGGTTCGAGAACTATGTAGACATGACGAGACACCTCTCGGTCAATAACCAATAGCGGGACCTGGATGCCCATATTGGTTCCTACATATTCTCGAAGATCTTTATCGGTCGGACCGCATAACAACATCGTTGTTCCTTTGTCATCGGTATGTTACTTGCGAGATTTGATCGTCGGTATCAATACCTAGTTCAATCTCGTTCTTGGCAATCTCTTTTCTCGTTCGTAATACATCATCTCACAACTAACACATTTAGTTGCAATGCTTGCAAGGCTTATGTGATGTGCATTACGAGAGGGCCGAGATACCTCTCAGAGCAATCGGAGTGACAAATCCTAATCTCGAAATATGCCAACCCAACATGTACCTTCGGAGACACCTGTAATGTACCTTTATAATCACCCGATTACGTTGTGGCGTTTGGTAGCACCAAAGTGTTCCTCGGGCAAGCAGGGAGTTGCATAATCTCATAGTCATAGGAACATGTATAAGTCATGAAGAAAAGCACTAGCAACAAACTATACGATCAGGTGCTATGCTAATGGAATGGGTCATGTCAATCAGATCATTCAACCAATGATGTGATCCCGTTAATCAAATAACAACTCCTTGTTCATGGTTAGGAAACATAACCATCTTTGATTAACGAGCTAGTCAAGTAGAGGCATACTAGTGACACTCTGTAGGTTTATGTATTCACACATGTATTATGTTTCCGGTTAATACAATTCTAGCATGAATAATAAACATTTATCATGATATAAGGAAATAAATAATAACTTTATTATTGCCTCTAGGGCATATTTCCTTGAGGGTTTTGGAGCATATCACTAAGCACATGAAGCAAGAGGCTCATTAAGCAACACCTCATCCCTCCTTGATAGTATTGTCTTTTCCTATAGACTCAATGTGATCTTGGATCACTAAAATGTAAAATGTAGAGTCTTGAGCTTTTGAGCTTGAGCCAATCCTTTGTCCTTAATATCTTGAGGATCCACTTTCATCATCCATGCCATGCCATTCATTGAGATTTCCTGAAATATTTGTCTTGGAATAGCATTAGCTCAATGAGTTATATGTTGTTATGAATTACCAAAACCACCTAGGGATAGTTACTTTCAATCTCCCCTTTTGGTAATTGATGACAACATATAGATCAAACCGACAAATGATAATAAGATTGAAAAACATAAATTAGCTTTGAGAAGTATGTGATAAGCAAGAGCTTGCCCTAAATTTGTGCATGTTTAAAATTTGCTTTGGACTGCAAATGCACAAGGAATTAGGCTCATGGGTTACTCTTCCATGTCACATACATCTTGGTGGAGCGCTCAAAATAATAAAGATTGAATACATGCACTCATCACCAAGCACGGTGAATGATCATATGAGGATAAGTAAGATAATAACATATAACAAGCATAAGTGTAGCTTATGATCAAACACATGATCATCAATGTCTCACGGGTAATAGCATAGTATCTCAAGCAATCAAAGCAAACAAAGTTCAACCAAGAAGACAGAGAGAAAAAAAAACTCTCTCTCTCTCTAAAGCCTATGATCTATAC
>JAHIAM010018420.1:0-13457 GCA_021605205.1 Aegilops longissima
TCATATTATTGATCACTTGGGGCTTGGTCATGTCTGAACCATAGTCACACCTCTTGATCGGCGCAATGCCACAGCATCACTTGGGGACTTGTGGTCACGTCTGAACCATAGTCACGCCTCTTGATCGGCCTAGTGCCACAAGATCACTTGGGGCTTTGGTCGAACCCGAACCATCGCTACACCTCTTGATCGGCGTAATGCCAATGCATCATTTGGGGACCTGGCTGACTCGAACCATAGCTACGCCTTTTTGGGGCTTGGTCGTGTCCCACCATGGTAATGCCTCTTGATCGGCTCAAAGCCTCATTTGCAATGGTTTTATATTTGCCTTTGCTTGAATTTTGTTCTCTTTAAATTATTTCTTTTGTTGTGTTTTCAACCGACATCATTAATCCGTTCAAACTGTCAATTACAAATTGGCGGAACACGGTCAAATCCTAATCCGAGGCTATTTGCCCGGTTTGATTTTCTATTATCATCCTATTATGGAGTAAACCGCGCTCATTAACCCGGCTTGACTTTCAATCGCAAGTTGTCAAGACATGATCAAGTCATAATCCGAGACTATCCGCCTCGGTCTGGTTTGACTACGAGTCGCCAAGATATATATGGTTAAACCGGTGTTTATCACAACCGATGCACGGTTTATCATCAACCGCACAAGATGAAAGGAGTTATCATTACTCAAGATTGGGGTTATCACTTTTACTACATAAAGTTGGTCAAACCAGCAATGTGATTCAATATCACAGGTATGATATATTTCATATTTGATTATTTCTTGATCTATTCATGTAAACCGCTGTGACATTTTAAACTTGTTGTATATGTAAACAGGTTGAATAAAGCATGATTATAAATCGCCGCGCTTATTAAACCGGCCTGGCTTTGGACTATATGTCGTCAAGATATATTTGGATTGCGCCATTGGAATCATGCGCTTATAAATGATTGGGTTATATTATTCAAATAGCCAAACTTGGCTGAATTTTCATTATGATATTGGATGAATTTTTCATACCGGATTATATTATCTTAAATAGCCAACATGGCTGGATCTCCATTATGGTTATCAATAACCAGTATTATGATTAAGGTTTTCAAAGTCGCTTTAGCGCAATGGCTATCATATTATCAATGGATATAATTTATTCTACAATTGAAGGAATAGTCCCGAGTTGTGCGCAGGCTTACAACCCGCACTTGGGGGCTACATTATTTAAGTTGAGATTATATTAATATGCAAGTCTCATGTCGCTGCAAGCATGCACCATGACACTTGGGGCTAATGCAAAGTAATTTTTTGCTCATATTATTGAAGACCCGACTCATCATATTATAATGAGTCGACCTTTTGGGGCTGCCAATTGCTCCTGCCAACAGTTGAAGGTACAAAGCTTTTTATTCATTATATTGAAGGGTCCGCTGCTCAGATGGTAAAGCACAAGGCTCTTAACCTTGTGGACGTGGATTCAAGTCCCATGATGGGAGTTACATCATATGATGTTATTTTCATTGAAGTATATATTAAGTCCCAGCTCAAGATTATCTTATCGAGCCGGCCCTTGGGGGCTACACATCATTGCTCAAATCTATATGATTATACTTACAAAGTCCCTGCTTATTATTGCATAATGACCCGCACTTGGGGGCTACATAATATGGAGTATTCAGTTTTACTAAGTGACTGGATGAACAACATGGATTTCTTCTTATGGCAGTATTTATATTGAAACAAGTCTTAAGCCATCACTTTGTTCTACTCAAGACTTGGGGGCTACAGTTTTTATAACCCGACAGTTTTGGTAATGATAAACCGGCAAGTTCTACATCTTCAAACCGGTTGAATATCAGATGAGTATTTCAAGACCAATATTTCTTAAACCGGCGCTTTGGAAGCCGACTCAAGTGGATTATTCTTCACAATATTTTTCTATAAGAAACCAACATCAGCAAATTGGTTATGAAGCTAGTTATTGACCCGGATTTTCTAGAAGAAATAAATGACAAGGACGATCAGGTGCGGTCTCACAAGAATTCTTAACCCGGAGTACAACCTGCCAAATTTGTTTCGTGTTTATTTTGCAGCGTAAGTTTACTATGGATAAATCCAAGCTAAACTTGGGGGCTAATGTCGGGATATACCTCCGGTGTAAACCGCGGAAGTTAACCCGCCGGTCTCGGACGGCTCATTGGTAACCCGCCTGAGCTTGGCGGTTCACGGGCTACCCGCCCTGTCTTGGCGGTTCATTAGTAACCCGCCGGCGGATCAAGGCCGGTTCAACTATTGTGGGCCGTTTAAGAGGAAAGGCATGAGGAATATTTTACAAGGAGTTAAGACCAGGACTTGTATCCGGTTTTGTATTAGAGATAGACTAGTCCTAATCCTAATAGGACTCCACATGTAAACCGCCCCTTCAACATATATAAGGAGGGGCAGGGCTCCCCAAAGAGGGACAGGTTCCACAAGTTGGACAAGTTAGGTTTAGACAATAGCTCTCGAGTTAGAGCACTCTTGTAACCGTGATCATCATCATCAATATCAATGAAGCAGGACGTAGGCTTTTACCTCCACCATGAGGGGCCGAACCTGGGTAAAACCTCGCGTCTCTCGTCCCGCTCAACCCCTCTCAAGCTACCACATAGATGCGTTGGCCCTGCGACTAAGTCCTTTCACGAGGACATCTGCCGTGACAATTCCACGACAGGGTCCATGAGTGATTTACATACTTGTTGAACCCCAACGTGCGCTTATGTGTCGGTCATCAACACTCACAGTTTTTGCCGATTCTGGCCCGTTTCGTGGATTATTACTCACTGTTTTGGGGTCCCGGAGTGATTTCCACGATTAACGAACCCTGGGGTCCGTTTACGTGTCGGTCATCAACACTCGCAGTTTTGGCCGATTCTGACCCATTTCTTAGACTATTACTCACCGTTGTGGGGTGCCGAAGCGATTTCCATAGTTTATGAACCCCAAGGTGCGCTTATGTGTCGGTCATCAACACTCATAGGTTTGGCCGATTCTGGCCCGTTTCGTGGACTATTACTCACCGTTGTGGGGTCTCGAAGCGATTTCCATACTTGTTGAACCCCAAGGTGCGCTTATGTGTCGGTCATCAACACTCACAGTTTTCGCCGATTCTGGCCCGTTTCGTGGACTATTACTCACCGCTTTGGGGTCCCGGAGTCATTTCCACGATTAACGAACCCTGGGGTCCGTTTACGTGTCGGTCATCAACACTCGCAGTTTTGGCCGATTCTGACCCATTTCTTAGACTATTACTCACCGTTGTGGGGTGCCGAAGCGATTTCCATAGTTTATGAACCCCAAGGTGCGGTTATGTGTCGGTCATCAACACTCATAGGTTTGGCCGATTCTGGCCCGTTTCGTGGACTATTACTCACCGTTGTGGGGTCCAGGAGAGATTTTCATACTTGTTGAACCCCAATGTGCGCTTATGTGTCGGTCATCAACACTCACAGTTTTTGCCGATTCTGGCCCGTTTCGTGGATTATTACTCACTGTTTTGGGGTCCCGGAGTGATTTCCACGATTAACGAACCCTGGGGTCCGTTTACGTGTCGGTCATCAACACTCGCAGTTTTGGCCGATTCTGACCCATTTCTTAGACTATTACTCACCGTTGTGGGGTGCCGAAGCGATTTCCATAGTTTATGAACCCCAAGGTGCGCTTATGTGTCGGTCATCAACACTCATAGGTTTGGCTGATTCTGGACCGCTTGGACTATTACTCACCGTTTTGGGGTCCCAGAGTCATTACCATAGTTTTTGAACCCCAAGGTGCGCTTATGTGTCGGTCGTCAACAATCGCAGTTTTGGCCGATTCTCGCCCGTTTCATGGACTATTACTCACTGTTTTGGGGTCCCGAAGCGATTTCCATAGTTGTTGAACCCCAAGGTGCGCTTATGTGTCGGTTATCAACAATCACAGCTTTGTCCGATTTCGCCCATTTCATGGACTATTACTCACTGTTTTAGGGTTCCGAGTGATTTCACTATTAACGGAACCTAGGGTCCGCTTACGTGTCGGTCATCAACACTGCAGTTTTGGCCGATTCGCCCGCTTTTGACTATTACTCACCGTTGTGGGGTCTCGGCGATTTCCATAGTTGTTGAAGCCCAAGGCGCGCTTATGTGTCGGTCATCAACACTCACAGTTTTCGCCGATTCTGGCCCGTTTCGTGGACTATTACTCACCGTTTTGGGGTCCAGAGTCATTTCCAAAGTTGTTGAATCTCAAGGTGCGCTTATGTGCCGGTCATCAACACTCGCAGTTTTGGCCGATTCTCGCCCGTTTCTTGGACTATTACTCACCGTTGTGGGGTCTCGAAGCGATTTCCATAGTTGTTGAACCCCAAGGTGCGCTTATGCGTCGGTCATCAACACTCACAGTTTTCGCCGATTCTGGCCTGCTTGTGGACTATTACTCACCGCTTTGGGGTCCCAAGTCATTTCCAAAGTTGTTGAATCTCACAGCGCTTATGTGCCGGTCATCAACAATCGTAGTTTTGGCTGATTCTGGCCCGTTTTGTGGACTATTACTCACTGTTTTGGGGTCCATGAGTGATTTACATACTTGTTGAACCCCAACGTGCGCTTATGTGTCGGTCATCAACACTCACAGTTTTTGCCGATTCTGGCCCGTTTCGTGGATTATTACTCACTGTTTTGGGGTCCCGAGTGATTTCACGATTAACGAACCCTGGGGTCCGTTTACGTGTCGGTCATCAACACTCGCAGTTTTGGCCGATTCTGACCCATTTCTTAGACTATTACTCACCGTTGTGGGGTGCCGAAGCGATTTCCATAGTTTATGAACCCCAAGGTGCGCTTATGTGTCGGTCATCAACACTCATAGGTTTGGCCGATTCTGGCCCGTTTCATGGACTATTACTCACCGCTGTGGGGTCTCAAGCGATTTCCATACTTGTGGAACCCAAGGTGCGCTTATGTGTCGGTCATCAACACTCACAGTTTTGCACGATTCTGGCCTGCTTGTGGACTATTACTCACCGCTTTGGGGTCCTGAGTCATTTCACGATTAACTAACCCTGGGGTCCGTTTACGTGTCGGTCATCAACACTCGCAATTTTGGCCGATTCTGACCCATTTATTAGACTATTACTCACCGTGGTGGGGTGCCGAAGCGATTTCCATAGTTTATGAACCCCAAGGTGCGGTTATGTGTCGGTCATCAACACTCATAGGTTTGGCCAATTCTGGCCCGCTTGTGGACTATTACTCACCGCTAGGGGTCCAGAGAGATATTCATACTTGTTGAACCCCAATGTGCTTATGTGTCGGTCATCAACACTCACAGCTTTTTGCCGATTCTGGCCCGCTTCGTGGATTATTACTCACTGCTTTGGGGTCCTGAGTGATTTCACGATTAACGAACCTCGGGTCCGCTTACGTGTCGGTCATCAACACTGCAGTTTTGGCCGATTTCGACCCATTTCTTAGACTATTACTCACCGCTGTGGGTGCCGGCGATTTGCATAGTTTATGAACCCCAAGGTGCACTTATGTGTCGGTCATCAACACTCATAGGTTTGGCCGATTCTGGCCCGTTTCGTGGACTATTACTCACCGTTTTGGGGTCCCAGAGTCATTACCATAGTTTTTGAACCCCAAGGTGCGCTTATGTGTCGGTCGTCAACAATCGCAGTTTTGGCCGATTCTGGCCCGTTTCATGGACTATTAATCACTGTTTTGGGGTCCCGGCGATTTCCATAGTTGTTGAACCCCAAGGTGCGCTTTATGTGTCGGTTATCAACAATCACAGTTTTATCCGATTCTCGCCCATTTCATGGACTATTACTCACTGCTTTAGGGTTCCGGAGTGATTTCACTATTAACGGAACCTAGGGTCCGTTTACGTGTCGGTCATCAACACTCGCAGTTTTGGCCGATTCTCGCCCGCTTTGGACTATTACTCACCGCTAGGGGTCTCGGCGATTTCCATAGTTGTTGAACCCCAAGGTGCGCTTATGTGTCGGCCATCAACACTCACAGTTTTCGCCGATTCTCGCCTGCTTGTGGACTATTACTCACCGCTTTGGGGTCCCTGAGTCATTTCAAAGTTGTTGAATCTCAAGGTGCGCTTATGTGCCGGCCATCAACACTCACAGCTTTGGCCGATTCTCGCCCGCTTCTTGACTATTACTCACGTTGTGGGGTCTCAAGCGATTTCCATAGTTGTTGAACCCCAAGGTGCGCTTTATCGTCGGTCATCAACACTCACAGTTTTCGCCGATTCTGGCCTGCTTGTGGACTATTACTCACCGTTTTGGTGTCCCGGAGTCATTTCCAAAGTTGTTGAATCTCAAGGTGCGCTTATGTGCCGGTCATCAACAATCGTAGTTTTGGCTGATTCTGGCCCGTTTTGTGGACTATTACTCACTGTTTTGGGGTCCATGAGTGATTTACATACTTGTTGAACCCCAACGTGCGCTTATGTGTCGGTCATCAACACTCACAGTTTTTGCCGATTCTGGCCCGTTTCGTGGATTATTACTCACTGTTTTGGGGTCCCGGAGTGATTTCCACGATTAACGAACCCTGGGGTCCGTTTACGTGTCGGTCATCAACACTCGCAGTTTTGGCCGATTCTGACCCATTTCTTAGACTATTACTCACCGTTGTGGGGTGCCGAAGCGATTTCCATAGTTTATGAACCCCAAGGTGCGCTTATGTGTCGGTCATCAACACTCATAGGTTTGGCCGATTCTGCCCGTTTAGTGGACTATTACTCACCGTTGTGGGGTCTCGAAGCGATTTCCATACTTGTTGAACCCCAAGGTGCGCTTATGTGTCGGTCATCAACACTCACAGTTTTGCCGATTCTCGGCCGCTTGTGGACTATTACTCACCGCTTTGGGGTCCCGAGTCATTTCACGATTAACGAACCCTCGGGTCCGCTTACGTGTCGGTCATCAACACTGCAGTTTTGGCCGATTCTGACCCATTTATTAGACTATTACTCACCGTTGTGGGGTGCCGAAGCGATTTCCATAGTTTATGAACCCCAAGGTGCGGTTATGTGTCGGTCATCAACACTCATAGGTTTGGCCGATTCTGGCCCGTTTCGTGGACTATTACTCACCGTTGTGGGGTCCAGGAGAGATATTCATACTTGTTGAACCCCAATGTGCGCTTATGTGTCGGTCATCAACACTCACAGTTTTTGCCGATTCTGGCCCGTTTCGTGGATTATTACTCACTGTTTTGGGGTCCCGGAGTGATTTCCACGATTAACGAACCCTGGGGTCCGTTTACGTGTCGGTCATCAACACTCGCAGTTTTGGCCGATTCTGACCCATTTCTTAGACTATTACTCACCGTTGTGGGGTGCCGAAGCGATTTCCATAGTTTATGAACCCCAAGGTGCGCTTATGTGTCGGTCATCAACACTCATAGGTTTGGCCGATTCTGGCCCGTTTCGTGGACTATTACTCACCGTTTTGGGGTCCCAGAGTCATTACCATAGTTTTTGAACCCCAAGGTGCGCTTATGTGTCGGTCGTCAACAATCGCAGTTTTGGCCGATTCTCGCCCGCTTCATGGACTATTACTCACCTGCTTTGGGGTCCCGGCGATTTCCATAGTTGTTGAACCCCAAGGTGCGCTTATGTGTCGGTTATCAACAATCACAGCTTTGTCCGATTCTCGCCCATTTCATGGACTATTACTCACTGTTTTAGGGTTCCGGAGTGATTTCACTATTAACGGAACCTAGGGTCCGCTTACGTGTCGGTCATCAACACTGCAGTTTTGGCCGATTCTCGCCCGCTTTGGACTATTACTCACCGCTGTGGGGTCTCGGCGATTTCATAGTTGTTGAACCCCAAGGTGCGCTTATGTGTCGGCCATCAACACTCACAGTTTTGCCGATTCTCGCCTGCTTGTGGACTATTACTCACCGCTTTGGGGTCCTGAGTCATTTCAAAAGTTGTTGAATCTCAAGGTGCGCTTATGTGCCGGTCATCAACACTCGCAGTTTTGGCCGATTCTGGCCCGTTTCTTGGACTATTACTCACCGTTGTGGGGTCTCGAAGCGATTTCCATAGTTGTTGAACCCCAAGGTGCGCTTATCGTCGGTCATCAACACTCACAGTTTTCGCCGATTCTGGCCCGTTTCGTGGACTATTACTCACCGTTTTGGGGTCCCGGAGTCATTTCCAAAGTTGTTGAATCTCAAGGTGCGCTTATGTGCCGGTCATCAACAATCGTAGTTTTGGCTGATTCTGGCCCGTTTTGTGGACTATTACTCACCGCTTTGGGGTCCATGAGCGATTTACATACTTGTTGAACCCCAACGCGCGCTTATGTGTCGGTCATCAACACTCACAGCTTTTTGCCGATTCTCGCCCGCTTCGTGGATTATTACTCACTGTTTTGGGGTCCCGGAGTGATTTCCACGATTAACGAACCCTGGGGTCCGTTTACGTGTCGGTCATCAACACTCGCAGTTTTGGCCGATTCTGACCCATTTCTTAGACTATTACTCACCGTTGTGGGGTGCCGAAGCGATTTCCATAGTTTATGAACCCCAAGGTGCGCTTATGTGTCGGTCATCAACACTCATAGGTTTGGCCGATTCTGGCCCGTTTCGTGGACTATTACTCACCGTTGTGGGGTCTCGAAGCGATTTCCATACTTGTTGAACCCCAAGGTGCGCTTATGTGTCGGTCATCAACACTCACAGTTTTCGCCGATTCTGGCCCGTTTCGTGGACTATTACTCACCGCTTTGGGGTCCTGAGTCATTTCACGATTAACGAACCCCGGGTCCGCTTACGTGTCGGTCATCAACACTGCAGTTTTGGCCGATTCTGACCCATTTATTAGACTATTACTCACCGTTGTGGGGTGCCGAAGCGATTTCCATAGTTTATGAACCCCAAGGTGCGGTTATGTGTCGGTCATCAACACTCATAGGTTTGGCCGATTCTGGCCCGCTTCGTGGACTATTACTCACCGCTGGGGTCCAGAGAGATATTCATACTTGTTGAACCCCAATGTGCGCTTATGTGTCGGTCATCAACACTCACAGTTTTTGCCGATTCTGGCCCGCTTGTGGATTATTACTCACCGCTTTGGGGTCCTGAGTGATTTCACGATTAACGAACCTCTGGGGTCCGCTTACGTGTCGGTCATCAACACTCGCAGTTTTGGCCGATTCGACCCATTTCTTAGACTATTACTCACCGTTGTGGGGTGCCAAGCGATTTCCATAGTTTATGAACCCCAAGGTGCGCTTTATGTGTCGGCCATCAACACTCATAGGTTTGGCCGATTCTGGCCCGTTTCGTGGACTATTACTCACCGTTTTGGGGTCCCAGAGTCATTACCATAGTTTTTGAACCCCAAGGTGCGCTTATGTGTCGGTCGTCAACAATCGCAGTTTTGGCCGATTCTCGCCCGTTTCATGGACTATTACTCACTGTTTTGGGGTCCCGAAGCGATTTCCATAGTTGTTGAACCCCAAGGTGCGCTTATGTGTCGGTTATCAACAATCACAGTTTTGTCCGATTCTGGCCCATTTCATGGACTATTACTCACTGTTTTAGGGTTCCGGAGTGATTTCCCACTATTAACGGAACCTAGGGTCCGTTTACGTGTCGGTCATCAACACTCGCAGTTTTGGCCGATTCTGGCCCGTTTCTTGGACTATTACTCACCGTTGTGGGGTCTCGAAGCGATTTCCATAGTTGTTGAACCCCAAGGTGCGCTTATGTGTCGGTCATCAACACTCACAGTTTTCGCCGATTCTGGCCCGTTTCGTGGACTATTACTCACCGTTTTGGGGTCCTGAGTCATTTCAAAGTTGTTGAATCTCAAGGTGCGCTTATGTGCGGTCATCAACACTGCAGTTTTGGCCGATTCGGCCGCTTTTTGACTATTACTCACCGTTGTGGGGTCTCGAAGCGATTTCCATAGTTGTTGAACCCCAAGGTGCGCTTATGCGTCGGTCATCAACACTCACAGTTTTCGCCGATTCTGGCCCGTTTCGTGGACTATTACTCACCGTTTTGGGGTCCCGGAGTCATTTCCAAAGTTGTTGAATCTCAAGGTGCGCTTATGTGCCGGTCATCAACAATCGTAGTTTTGGCTGATTCTGGCCCGTTTTGTGGACTATTACTCACTGTTTTGGGGTCCATGAGTGATTTACATACTTGTTGAACCCCAACGTGCGCTTATGTGTCGGTCATCAACACTCACAGTTTTTGCCGATTCTGGCCCGTTTCGTGGATTATTACTCACTGTTTTGGGGTCCCGGAGTGATTTCCACGATTAACGAACCCCTGGGGTCCGCTTACGTGTCGGCCATCAACACTGCAGTTTTGGCCGATTCTGACCCATTTCTTAGACTATTACTCACCGTTGTGGGGTGCCGAAGCGATTTCCATAGTTTATGAACCCCAAGGTGCGCTTATGTGTCGGTCATCAACACTCATAGGTTTGGCCGATTCTGGCCCGTTTCGTGGACTATTACTCACCGTTTTGGGGTCCCAGAGTCATTACCATAGTTTTTGAACCCCAAGGTGCGCTTATGTGTCGGTCGTCAACAATCGCAGTTTTGGCCGATTCTGGCCCGTTTCATGGACTATTACTCACTGTTTTGGGGTCCCGAAGCGATTTCCATAGTTGTTGAACCCCAAGGTGCGCTTATGTGTCGGTTATCAACAATCACAGTTTTGTCCGATTCTGGCCCATTTCATGGACTATTACTCACTGTTTTAGGGTTCCGGAGTGATTTCCCACTATTAACGGAACCTAGGGTCCGCTTTACGTGTCGGTCATCAACACTGCAGTTTTGGCCGATTCTGGCCCGCTTTTGGACTATTACTCACCGCTGGGGTCTCGGCGATTTCCATAGTTGTTGAACCCTAAGGTGCGCTTATGTGTCGGTCATCAACACTCACAGTTTTGGCCGATTCGCCCGCTTCGTGGACTATTACTCACCGCTTTGGGGTCCCAGAGTCATTTCAAAGTTGTTGAATCTCAAGGTGCGCTTATGTGCCGGCCATCAACACTGCAGTTTTGGCCGATTCTCGCCCGCTTTTGACTATTACTCACCGCTGTGGGGTCTCGGCGATTTCCATAGTTGTTGAACCCCAAGGTGCGCTTTATCGTCGGTCATCAACACTCACAGTTTTCGCCGATTCTGGCCCGCTTGTGGACTATTACTCACCGCTTTGGGGTCCCGAGTCATTTCCAAAGTTGTTGAATCTCACAGCGCGCTTATGTGCGGTCATCAACAATCGTAGTTTTGGCCGATTCGCCCGCTTTGTGGACTATTACTCACTGCTTTGGGGTCCATGAGTGATTTACATACTTGTTGAACCCCAATGTGCGCTTATGTGTCGGCCATCAACACTCACAGTTTTGCCGATTCTCGCCCGCTTCGTGGATTATTACTCACCGCTTTGGGGTCCCGAGTGATTTCACGATTAACGAACCCTGGGTCCGTTACGTGTCGGTCATCAACACTGCAGTTTTGGCCGATTCTGACCCATTTCTTAGACTATTACTCACCGCTGGGGTGCCGGCGATTTCCATAGTTTATGAACCCTAAGGTGCGCTTATGTGTCGGTCATCAACACTCATAGGTTTGGCCGATTCTGGCCCGTTTCGTGGACTATTACTCACCGTTGTGGGGTCTCGAAGCGATTTCCATACTTGTTGAACCCCAAGGTGCGCTTATGTGTAGGTCATCAACACTCACAGTTTTCACCGATTCTGGCCCGTTTCGTGGACTATTACTCACCGTTTTGGGGTCCCGGAGTCATTTCCACGATTAACGAACCCTGGGGTCCGTTTACGTGTCGGTCATCAACACTCGCAGTTTTGGCCGATTCTGACCCATTTCTTAGACTATTACTCACCGTTGTGGGGTGCCGAAGCGATTTCCATAGTTTATGAACCCCAAGGTGCGGTTATGTGTCGGTCATCAACACTCAGAGGTTTGGCCGATTCTGGCCCGCTTGTGGACTATTACTCACCGCTAGGGGTCCAGAGAGATTTTCATACTTGTTGAACCCCAATGTGCGCTTATGTGTCGGTCATCAACACTCACAGTTTTTGCCGATTCTGGCCCGTTTCGTGGATTATTACTCACTGTTTTGGGGTCCCGGAGTGATTTCCACGATTAACGAACCCTGGGGTCCGTTTACGTGTCGGTCATCAACACTTGCAGTTTTGGCCGATTCTGATTCATTTCTTAGACTATTACTCACCGTTGTGGGGTGCCGAAGCGATTTCCATAGTTTATGAACCCCAAGGTGCGCTTATGTGTCGGTCATCAACACTCATAGGTTTTGCCGATTCTGGCCCGTTTCGTGGACTATTACTCACCGTTTTGGGGTCCCAGAGTCATTACCATAGTTTTTGAACCCCAAGGTGCGCTTATGTGTCGGTCGTCAACAATCACAGTTTTGGCCGATTCTGGCCCGTTTCATGGACTATTACTCACTGTTTTGGGGTCCCGAAGCGATTTCCATAGTTGTTGAACCCCAAGGTGCGCTTATGTGTCGGTTATCAACAATCACAGTTTTGTCCGATTCTGGCCCATTTCATGAAATATTACTCACTGTTTTAGGGTTCCGGAGTGATTTCCCACTATTAACGGAACCTAGGGTCCGTTTACGTGTCGGTCATCAACACTCGCAGTTTTGGCCGATTATGGCCCGTTTCTTGGACTATTACTCACCGTTGTGGGGTCTCGAAGCGATTTCCATAGTTGTTGAACCCCAAGGTGCGCTTATGCGTCGGTCATCAACACTCACAGTTTTCGCCGATTCTGGCCCGTTTCGTGGACTATTACTCACCGTTTTGGGGTCCCGGAGTCATTTCCAAAGTTGTTGAATCTCAAGGTGCGCTTATGTGCCGGTCATCAACAATCGTAGTTTTGGCTGATTCTGGCCCGTTTTGTGGACTATTACTCACTGTTTTGGGGTCCATGAGTGATTTACATACTTGTTGAACCCCAACGTGCGCTTATGTGTCGGTCATCAACAATCACAGTTTTTGCCGATTCTGGCCCGTTCCGTGGATTATTACTCACCGTTTGGGGTCCCGGAGTGATTTCCACGATTAACGAACCCTGGGGTCCGTTTACGTGTCGGTCATCAACACTCGCAGTTTTGGCCGATTCTGACCCATTTCTTAGACTATTACTCACCGCTGTGGTGCCGGGCGATTTCCATAGTTTATGAACCCCAAGGTGCGCTTATGTGTCGGTCATCAACACTCATAGGTTTGGCCGATTCTGGCCCGTTTCGTGGACTATTACTCACCGTTGTGGGGTCTCGAAGCGATTTCCATACTTGTTGAACCCCAAGGTGCGCTTATGTGTCGGTCATCAACACTCACAGTTTTCGCCGATTCTGGCCTGCTTGTGGACTATTACTCACCGCTTTGGGGTCCTGAG
>JAHIAM010018421.1:0-15249 GCA_021605205.1 Aegilops longissima
GACTTACATGGCGATGCCACAAGTATGGTTCTATCATTACTATCTTATATCTTTTGGCATGAAAATGTTATCACTCGATCCAGTTCAATAAACCATTCCTTTTGGTGCTAGACCATTGAAGGTATTTTCAAATTATGAGTAACCATTATTCTCCTTAAATGAATAACCGTATTACAGACATAATCCAATCATGTTATTTCGGGAAGCTGATCGACCCACGAACAACTATGGGACGGCCGGACCGGGCCCTTGTTGGTGGAGGGGAAGTCCCGAAAAACGTCGGGAAGCACGAGCAGTTACCCAACCGGAGCTCTCGGAGATAAAACTCCTTGTTTTCGGGTGTATTGTTTCTTGCTGGGGCGCCCGGATCTCTGTACACACGGCTTTTGGGGGCGTGGGTGTTGAACCCCCTACGTTGCGCATGGGCCTCCTTTTATATCTCAAGGGTCACACGGTCCCGTGAACAAAGGGCAAAAAGGAAAATGAGTTGCGGTTGGTACAGCTCTTTCGATGTAACCTATAACCCGGCGGGGACAAGGCATTAAATGCCCGTCTATTCGCCCTAACGATGCGGAAAGGACCGTCGGGTCGCCACGCTTGCCCGGATGGCAATCTTTCGACCGCTTGCCACCGCCCGTTTCACACCTCTTGCCCCGGCGCTGAAAGGTCCCATAGCGACCGTTAGTGGATGATGGGCGGAGGAAAAAGTGGTAGTCTACGGCCGGCCTTCGATTTGTTCCTGTCGCGTCCGGAAGCTTTAGCTCACGGGCCTTCCGGAAGCTCCTCTTGCGGGGCCGTCTCCTAGGTGCCTTGGTTGGCCTTCGGCAAGCTCCTCTTGCGGTGCCTTTCTCCTTGGCTGAAATACTTTGTTCTTGAATGGCTCCAAAGGGAACCACGGAGGACCTTGGCGGTCACTGGCAAGCCTTGGCAGGTGCTGCTGCCCGTGCACAAGTTGGGATACTAGGTACCCCTACTCTAGTACACAGGAGCCAACTGGGCCACAGTCTTGGGCTGTTGGGCCATGCCAAACAGGGAGCGCACCGGCCTGGAGTCACGCCATAACCTCCGGACCCCCACGTCCCCCACGAGCGCCGCGTCGAGCAGCGTCGTGGGGAGATCGTGGGTGGTTTCTTTATTAGGAAAAGCGGGCGTCCGCCCCTCCCTCTTTATAAGCGGGAAGCGGGGGCAGTTCGCCCACCTTGCGATTCTTGTCCAATCTCGAAAACCTCTGCTCCCCCTTTTTCCCAAGGCCGAAAAGAGGCAGCTCACTTCCTCGCCACCAGCACCCTTGCCCCGCCGTCGATCTCCCCACCACCTCCGCCATGGCCAAAACAAAGGGAAGGCGTGAAATCGGCGGCACAGCTTTATGGGCTGAAGGCGGGCCATCTTCCCCCATGCGAAGGGGGGAGTACTACTACCTCTTGGTGGCGGGCGGCGCATCCAGGCCCGAATACTCTCGCCGCCCAGGCGGCTCCGTGGGTATCCCTTCTTGGCGCTCTTTTTTCTGCGGGCTCGCCCCTTTCTCTAATTCTTCTCGACGCCGTGAACACCTCGGGTTCGCCTCCTTGCTTCACCCCAATGCTGTCGACCATGGCGGTTTTGCATCTCGAAAACTTTGTGGAATCCACCCAGCGTAGCCCTCTTCGCCATTTCTTCATGCCTCGGTAAGAGGAGCCTCTTCGGAGAATCGCTTGGATCTCAAGGATGGCAAGAAGGAAGCCTATCTGGAGGGAGCTCCGCGGCAATGGGAGGAATGGAGGGAGATTGGTGTTGATTGTTGAGGAGAACCCAGCCCTTCTTGCCGGGCAAACCCCAATAGTCGGCGGCAGCGATTGGAACAACTTGGCGCGGAAGATGCTAGATTGAAGATTGCGTTACCGGATCCTGCGCCTCGAGGCTTCGGACTCACTGTTAGGCGCGATTGGCGCAATTTCGCCTCGCGCCGCCCCTGCGGAGAGGAGGAGACCTGCACTGGGAGTTCGAGCAGCGGCGGATATCATGAGTTGCGCCGGGCCTCAACTTCAATTTCACCGTCTTGGAGTTGGATCCGATGCTCTGGAGCTGTTCAAGCACGACCCTGGTCATCCCGAATGGTTCAGGTTGCGAAGTCGTTCCATTGTGCAACAATTCCTCGCTCGACGCATCCGTGCAATGATGCCGTTGTGCGACTTCGCATAATTGTTCCAACCTGGCAAACCTAGATGGCGTCGTCGCGAGTGTTCTTGACAGCTTGGAAGAAGTGCCGATCCGCCCGATGGCGAAAGGGCCTCACCGCGACACCGCGATGGCGAGATCAGCGCGCCATACCAGGATTGGAAGGGGCATGCTGCCTGAGCGAGTTGGATTCACCGTGGAGGAGGCAGGGCGGCAAGCCTTGTCGTCGGAGGAGCTTGCGGCGAGGAAGAGCATGCCGAGCGAAGTTGAGCGGCGAGCCCGCCAGGCGCCTCCTCCCACCTTCAAGCAGCTTGCATGGCCCACCAACTCCACCAAGAAGGCGTCTCCCAAGGCCGGAAGCGCCAGAGTGAGGCGGCCAACACCGTCGCGCCCGGCGCAGCTCCAGCGCAACACCTTGTTGCAGGGGGCACCTCACCCGCTGCACAAGCTGGGCCAGGGGCCGAGACCATAGCTCCTGCACCCGCCAAGCGGCCAAGAACCTCTCTTCCATTTCGTCGCACGGGGCAATTCAATCTCTCCCGCTCAGCTCAGGAAGAAGAAGAGTAAGATTTTTTCTGTACTTTAGTTCTTCAATCTGTTGCTTTGTCTTGTATCTGATTTGCTTTCCTACGAATCCATTCCTTTTAGGGGCTGGCCCGAAGGCGTCGAAGAGCCAAGGTCGGTGATTGTCGCCGAGATGAACCCACAGCGGCAGCAAGAGGCGTGTCAGGACCACCTTGCGGACCGGCAACCCTTCCCAAAGCAGCCCCAGCGTAAGTATATGGTTTTCTTCCTCTTTGTTAGGCGTGCATGGGTGCTCTTTATTTCTTGATTCATTTGTTGATTTGTGTAGGGCGAGCAGCCCCACCGAAGTGCCCTGAACCGCTCGACATGCCATCTGCTGACTACACCAGGAGATCCCCGGCAAGGTGTTCTCCGGCAAGGAGGCATCTCGGCAAGGGTCAATTATCCGGCGAAGGCGGCGCCGTGACCGCCGGTAGCTGAGACAATGGCTGATCAAGTGCGGGTAATCCTCTTGCTTGAAAACTGCCCTTGCGTTCTTCTTCTGATTTTCTATTTGAATATCTGCTTGACTTTTCTTTCTTTTCGATCATCGGATCAAATCGCCTGCAGCCAATGGAACCGAGTGCTGGCGGGAAGACGAGCGCTTAATCTTGGCGATGCCGCCGTCGCCGAGGAAAAGCCGTCTTGTGAGCCCGCCGAGAGGCCACCACGCCGCCCGGCTGGCGAGGTCGGCGATCGCCTTTGGCCCGAGGCATAAGCGCCAGGCGCTACACCGACGCCCGATCCCTCCGCGCTGCCACAGGCGAGCTCGAAGAGCCCCAGCTGGCGCCTACTTGAAGGCGGCGATGGCGTCTTCATCAAGCTTCCTGGGCGTCGAGCTCCGGCGCGTCGAAGGAGAAACCTTTGCGAAGAGCTGCTTCGCCTCCTGGGCTGGCGCTGAGTCGAGCCAAGCAGGCGCGGCGAGTGAGGAGCGTTATTCGGAAGCTTCGCCGCTCTACCGCGCCCGACAAGCTAAGCTGGAATCGAGCGCTTATCGGCGAGGCGAACATTGAAGCGTCGCGGAGGAGCTCGGGGCCTCCATCGAGGAAGCTCTCGGTCTTTGGCAGGGACGGAGCAAATCGTTGGTAGCGTAAGCCTTCATCCTCGCGGCTGAGGTTGAAAACAACATGGCTTGCCGCCGAGAAGCTGTCTGCGCCAGAAAGCGGTGGCGCAGCGAAGATCAATCTTGACAGCCATGAGGAGGCTTGCGGCACAAACATTTGGGAGCCCTCAAAGGAAGCAAGGGCGCCGCGCGCTCTGAGGGCCGCCAAGAAGGAGTTGGAGGCGAGGCGCAGCTGAGGCCAATCTCAAGAAAATGGCGAGGTTGCTGCACTCAAGCATGGTAGCGAAGGCGCCTACACTCTTGGCGAGCTGCAGGGCTGTCTGTGAGAAGAGACAAGGAGCTCAAGCGCCAAGGACTCAAGGCAGATCTTGAGCTGAAGCTGACCACCTTGATCAGGAGCTGGATGGCGCCAAGAGGCGGGAGGTGGCCTTGTTGAGAAAATCAAAGCCAGAGGCGCTCTTGAGTGCTACTACCGCCCAGAACACCTTGAGAGAATGTGGAGCCTTGGACCCGAAGGTCTCGTGAATGCCGCAGCCATCGGCCGGGGGAGGCTGGCGGGCTGGGGATGGTGGATCTTGGATATTCCTCAAGCCAAGCACCCAACCCAGCGCCAAGCTCAACTTATTCTTCAAAGCGTGGTGGCGGCCCTCCAGCGACTCGGGAAGAGATCCCAGCAGCAGCAGCGGCAGCGAGTAGCGCCCGGATCTGTGCGGGAGCTCTTGAAGGTCTTGATGAAGGTGGCCTTCATAATCCGAGCTTACCCTCACGCGTCCTCAAGTCCTTGCCGCGGATGCCTGATGTGGACGCTCAAGACCCTTATAGCACCCATTGTGGACAGGTGGCGGGATCAAGAGGTTGATGGCGGCCAGCGTGAGATTAGGCGCCCATTTTATCTTTCCCTTGTTGCTGCTGGTCATGTTATGAGAACAATCTGTTAGAGCTGCGACAAGCTATCTTGTAATATGTACTCTATCTAAGATATGAATTGCTATATTATTTCCTTTACTTGATTCCTTCCTTTGTATGTTTTTGCCCTCGCTTTTAGGGAACTTGTGGTATGAGCACCTTGCCCATGGCCCGGAATCGTGAGACGTCGGCAGCCTCTTTGGCGGTCCTGCTACAAACAAAACCTTATGCCAACTAATTGCGACTCCACTTAAGTTGTTGGCGGACTCGAAACAAAAGTAAGGCGCAACTAACTCTGAGTTGGTTCCTCGGCGCTGAGTTTTTCATACAAAATGCAGTCGTTCGAGGAAGATAACTTAAAATTTAAAACTGATTGCTCAAACTTTAACAACTTAGCTTTTCTATCGTTTGCTTCGGTGGTGAGAAACTTCCTCGGCGTGACGCTTGGTCACACACCATTATCTTCTCCTTCCCCCAGCTAACTTGTAGGCGGGGAACCTTCCTTTCTTTGAGAGAGAGAAGAAGAAATAAAGTTATGGAGCCTTATGACTCGTTATTGCTAACCAAGGGTGTAGGTGCTTTACAAAGTGTCGGATAACACATGCAATAAAATGATGAAAGCTTAATGAAATTGACAAGTGTCTCACGGAACACATAGGCTTTACTTATACGCAGGAGGGCGTGCTTGGCTTTGTACAAAAGGATTACATGCAACATCGGCAAGACTTGTACAAAAGGTGGTTCTTGCGGAACGAGTTCAGCAACTTGCGCCTCTGGTAAAACTTACGAAGATGCTCAATGTTCCAGGAGTTGCTCACGGAATGCCATCTTCGGTCTCCAAAGCCGGACAGCGCCGGGCCTAGTGACTCGTTTCACCCGATAAGGGGCCTTCCCACTTGGCGTCAACTTGTTGGAATTCTTGGCGGACTGAGCAGCGCCGAAGAACAAAGTCGCCTTCCTCGAGACTTCGGCACTAACTGCGGCTATGGTAGCGGTATAAAAGCTTCTTGATATCGAGCAGCTCGAACAGCATTTGAAGGCGGTCCTCCTCAAGGAAGCGTCGCGTCATCTTGTCGCCATTGCTCTTGCTCAAACTCATCATAGCGAGCACTCGAGGTGACCCGTATCTGAGTTCCGTGGGGAGAACTGCCTCTGCTCCATAGACTAAAGCAAAAATTATGCGGCGATGGCTCGATTTAGCGTCGTCTGATCGACCAAAGAACCACCAGCAGCTCCTCAATCGAGTTTCTTCCGCGCTTGTGCGGCACAGCGAAAGTCCACGGTCTTGAGCCCGCACGCCCAGCATTTGCCTCTCTCTGTGGCCATTACTTCTCGGATGAGCAACGAAGCGAAGCAGACTTGGCGCCAAGATCTTGGGCGTATTGCATGAAGGTGCGGCTCGTGAATTGTGTGCCGTTATCGGTGATGATCCTGTTAGGGATCCCGAAGCGGCAAACAATCAACCTGAAGAACTTGGACGCTGGGCGTGCTTGTCACCTTCCTCCTGCTTCCACTTCCGGCCACTTTGTGAACTTACGATTACAGCGTACAAGTACTCAAAGCCCCGACAACTCGGGGAGAAGGGCGAGATGTCAACCCCGGACCAAAAATGGCGAGGATAAAGGGATCGTGCGGAGAACTTGAGCTGGTTGGTGTATCTGCTTGGAATGGGAACCAGCACGCTTCACACTTGGTTACCCGTGCGGTTGCATCACGGAGGGCTGTCGGCCAAAGAAACCTTAAGAATGCTAACGGCAAGTGCTCTTCTTGTAATGTGGTGACCACATATGCCTCCATCCTCACTCTGGCAACTTCTACATCCATCTTCGGTGAATACACTTCAATTTCACTTAGTGGGTCTTCTTACCCCATACGATGTGCTGTCGACAAACTGGTACTTACTTGACTGCCGGACTACTCTTTCCGCTTCTTCTTGCTCTTGGGAAGTTCTCTGTCTGAAGGAAGCAGACGATCTCTTGTGCCCATCTTTGGAGCTTGCGGCTCGACAACAAGGACTAAAAATATCTGCTCTGGGGAACATCCGCTTCTCACGAGAACTGCGGCTCGGCGGAGCTTGATGTTCCCGGCAAGCTAGGAGCAAAACTTGTCGGGGCGTCGCTTCAGCGGAACAAACCCTAGGGCTGCCGGGCTGTTGCTTCTCAGCACTCTTGGTGTTGATCTTGGGACCTTCTTGTGGCGGACGGGGGAGCTCTCTGGAAAATAGTCACAATCAACTTCCTCTTCTTGTTACTGTCGATTGATGGCGTTCTGGCGGTTGAGTCAGCTTGAGCACAAAGATCCTGGTTCCAGGTAACTTAAGTCGGCGCACTTTGCGAACCGCTCGGCAATGTCGATTCGAGCTCTTGGAACATATTCCATTTGTAGGCGTCAAAATGCTCTTCTAGCTTTCTCACTTCATCAACATAAGCCTCCATCAGCGGACTCTGAAAATTCTTGTTTACTTGGCGGACGACAAGCTGAGTCACCACGATAATGACTTCTTAATCCCAAGGTGCGCTGCGATCCGGAACCGGCAAGCAAACCTTCATACTCTGCGGTATTGTTTGTCGCTTGCTCCTTGGGAAAGTGCATCGGACTCGTACTTGAGGTGCTCTCCGGTGGGTGCGACAAGTAATGCGCCCTTTGCCGCCTTAGGCGAAGGCACCATCAAAGTACATAAGCCACTCTTTGCTTGCTTCCTTAGCGTGGATGCTCGTTTGGAATTTCTTCATCTTGTGTTGGCGTCCATTCTGCTATGAACTCTGCCAATGCTCTGCTTTGGATAGTTGAAGTGCTTTCAAACTTGAGGCCAAAGCTTAGCAGTTCAGTGCCCTCGACAATCCTGCCATGTTTACGGATTTTGCAATATCCTCTTGAGTGAAGCGGTAGCATTGTTATCTCATGTGCTTGGAAGTAATGGCGCAGCTTTCTAAAGGCCATGAGAAGGCGAAAGCAATTTACTGCACGAGTACCTTGACCTAGCCCCTGCTGAAGGGCCGACAAAAGTAAACTGGGCTGCACCATCCTTTTCGCATCTTCTCCTGCGCTGCGCAGATCCATCCTTATCGGGACGAGCTTGCGGTTAAGCCCCACAGCATTGGATGCATACGCCATGGTTGCCGCTCATCATCCGCCTCCCTCTCCGCTACTAACGCATCACTAACCACTTGATTGGTTGCCGCTATATATAGCAGCAACTTCTCTTGTGCTTAGGTGCGACAAGTGTTGAGTGGAGGGCAATACCTCTTTAAGTCTGCGCGCAACCTCCGCTTGGAGTCCATTTCATTGGACCTGCCTTTTCAATATTTTGAAAATGGCGAGCCTCACAGAACCTAGAGATAAACCTCTAGAGCAGCCGGGCTGCAAGTCTTCGTACATCCTTGAGCGTTTGGTGCTTCAATATGCTCAATGGCCTTGATCTTGTCGGGATTGGCCTCAATACCCGTTGAGACACGAAGAACCGAGAAGCTTGCGGGAGGGACTCAAACCGCACTTCTCGGGGTTGAGCTTGAGGTTGATCTTGCCGCAGTTTGCAAAGGTTTCGTCTAAATCTTGAATCGAGTTGTCTTGTCCTTGCTCTTGACCACTATGTCATCCATGTAGGCTTCCACATTACGTGCATCTGCGGTTCAAAAGCGTGATGGACTACTCTTCAGCTGTTGAACCGGCATCCTTTAAACCGAAAGGCATCCGAAAAGCAGTATGTGCCACATGGGGTGATGAATGTGGTCTTTTCCTCATCCTCTTACGCCATGAAGATCGATGATATCTGAGTATGCATCAAGAAATGAAAGCAAATCAATCCGGCGTGGAGTCAACAATCTGGTCGTCGTGGCAAGGAAATGGGTCTTTGGGACAAGCTTTATTAACATCGGTAAAGTCGATACAAAGCCTCCATTTCCGTTTGCCTTCTGTACGACTACAGGATTGGCCAACCCGTGGATGGAGCACCCCTCGACAAGGCCTGCTGCTCCAATTTCTTGATCTCTTCTGCGATGAACTCTTGGCGCTCCACTACTTTTCGACTTTACGCTTGGGGGCGCAGGGGCGAACAGGCGAGATGGTGCTCAATTACTTTCACAGGAACACGGGGATGTCGGGGCGGTTGCCATGCAAACCGTCGGCGTTGCCTGAGGAAAACAGGCCTTTCCTATTTAGGGTCGAGAGAGCCTTGATGGTGAAGGTACCACCGGTCCGTCCTCATGCGGACACCTTCTTGGTCTCTGGTGGAGCTGCCATCGTCTTCTTGTCTTGGGTGGAGCTCGATGGTGCGTCCTGGCGGTAGCGCAACACTCCGAAGAGTGCGCTTGCGGAGTGGGCATCAGAACTCTTGCGGACTTGGTCTTCTTCTTCCCCGGGAGCTTGGGCAAGTGACTTGCGTCTGCTGTGCTTTGCTTCGTTAGATCTTGTCGGCGCGAATAAAACATCCTTCTTGTCGAGGGAGAGATGACCTTGCTCGGGCTGGCATCTTGACAAGTTGTATGCATGTGAGGCGGCCATGAATTTGGCAAGTCTTTGGGCGGAAGTATCCATTGTAGAGGCGGTGGAAAATCCAACGTCAAAAGTGACCCTCTCGATCACGAAGTTCCTTCGCTGCCAAATGTCACCGCAGCGTGATCTTTCCCTTGGCTTGCTCCTTCCGGATTGATTCCTTGGAATGTGCGGTCTCTTGAGCTTCCTTTGTCGAGGATTTGGAGTTTGGATACGGGAGGAGATCAGGTTCAAGCCGTCCCGCCATCAACTAACATCTTAGTGACCTTGAGGTTGCGGATAGTTGGTGAAACCAACATCGGCAAGCACCCGACCGATTATCGTCGGTGGTCCTCAATATCAAAGATGATAAGCGTCTTTGGACCATTTCGGAGGCTTGCGTGACTTCGACGGATGGTTACTGCGCATTGACTTCTGCATCCCTTTGCTTGGTGGCGGTGTAAGTATCGGCTTGCCGTCAACCTACAAGACCTCTGTGCTTGGAACTCCTGCTCATCGGCCTCGTCATCATCCATGTCTTTCGTCGTCCTCATATTCATCCTTATCGCGGACGGGAGTCTCTCCTTCCCTGCTTTCCCATCGGCGTCCTCGCCGAGGGTTTCTTCTACTCCTCCAGCACCTTCCCGGGCCTTCTCCTTGGCGTCGCTTTCGTATCAAACCGCTGACAACTCCAACCTTCTTGCACTACGGAGGTCATGGCCCTTGGTGCGGAGGATCTTTTTCTTTTGGGCCTCCCTTGCGGCGACCGCCCAAACACGCAATTGGTGCCGCGGCAACCTCCTTGCGGATTACCAACTTTGGCTTTCTTGGCGGCCCTCCGTTCGGGATGTTTCGACCTCATTCTTTTTCTTCTTTTTTGCTCCGGCGGCTTTTTCTTTGGGGCATTCCTTCGGATCCGCCGCTCCAATTCTCTCGAGTCTCCCCTTCTCCCGTGCACCTTGTCGGCGGGGCATATAGCTCAGCGTCCTTGATCTTGCACACCATCTCCTCCGCATCTTGCGTTCCGCCTTCCGATGGAGCGGCCTTTATGGGGTGGACATTTGGGATGTTGTCTTTTCAGTTGAATCTCGAATGAACTGGGGGGCTCTCCTTCCTCGGCGGCGGATGAAGGTGCCCTCTTGCCGGGTTTGTGGCCGCTGTGGGGCGCAATGATGGCATAATCCCCAAAGGGATAGTTTCCGGCAAGTGCTGAGCCGGATCGACATTTGGGCAGTACCCGGGAAAGTTGGCGGGATCTTGCGTCCCCGCGCTTGCCGAATGGTGTGAATCTTTGAGGAACTCGCGGATCGTCTTCCGTCGTACTTCTCACCGTCGCGCAATTCTTCTTCGGGCCCTGGACTCCGCGCTCACAGTGACGGGGCCCTCGCGTCGGCGTCGCTGGTTTGGCATGCATGTCGACAAAAGGGCCCAGCGCTGGTCGGATTGATGTCGCGCTTCTCTTGATGCTCGATCCGAGTTGGCGTCTTCTTCTTGTCGTTAATGAAGAACTTGTCGCGGCGAGCTCGTGGATCTGATGGCAGGTGGGTATTTGTCGAGTGGATCGGCGAGTGGCGATCTTGGCCTTGAGGCGGAGATGCATGGTAGTTGCACCTCCACGGTTCGTTCCACCGGCTCGTGCTTAGCATCTTGCGCGGCAGCGATGTCTTTTGCAGCGGAGTTCGCCGTTCAAACCGATGAGACTCTGAATGGTGGCCTCCATTCGCCGACCTTATCGGCCGTTGGAGGGTAATCTAAAGGCGATTGAGCTCTCGCCAAGCTCCTGGAGTGGCGGGTGGCGATGGCGAAGCGGCGCGAGGCGGGATATGCTCGGACTTCTAACTATGTTAGAAGGCGATATCCCGTCGAGATGCCGTGCCTCGCTCGTGCCAGCATGTTGGCGTGCCGCTGGTCTTGAGGCCTCGGGATCACCGCTCGATCTTGATCCAGCGGGTATGGTGCTGAATGTGGCTGTCGGTCCCGCTCCTCCTGAGATAGGCGCGGTGCGTGTCAGAGCCTGAGTGGCGGCCTTGTCCTTGGACGGCAATCATAAGCTCCCTACTGGCCCCGTTCTTGCGGTGTCTACCCCACCACCCATTTGCTCGGTGGTGGTGGAATCGGCGTGGGCGGCTCGTGCCCCAAAGCCTTCTTCTTGGTGGCATGTCGATGAAGATGATGAAGATGTAGCTCGTGTGACGCGGATCAGGTTCACCACCTGGCGCCCCACAGGCGTGCCAAAGATGTCGAGGCTGATCGCCCACGAACAACTATGGGACCTGCGGACGAGCCCCTTTCAGCCGTGGGGCGGAGGTCACAAAAGCGGTCGGCGAAGCACCAGGCGGTTTACCACTTTGGAGCTCTCGGGAGATAAAACTCCCTCTGCTGCTTATGCGGGTGTATTGTGTTCTTGCTCGGGCGCGGATGCTCGGTCACCAGGCTGCTAACGAGACCGGCGTGAGGTGTTGAACCCCTCTACGTTGTGCATGGGCCTCCTTTTATATGCTCAAGGGGTCCTTGACGGTGTGCGTGAACAAGGGCAAAAGGAAAATGAGTTGCGTTGGTACATACTTATGCGTGTAACATACCTAACCACGGGGGGACAAAGGCATTAAATGCCGTCTATTCGCCTAAGCGGTCGGGAAAGGACCGTCGGAGGCCAACCGCTTGCCATGATGGCAATCTTATCGCACCGCTTGCCACGCGGTGTTCCTGACCTCTTGCCAGCGGCCTGGAAAGGTCCCATAGCGACACGTTGGTGGATGGTGGGCGGAGGAAAAAGTGGTAGTGCGGCAAGCGCCTTGCCAGTTGTTCACTGTCGCGTCCAGGCTTGTCCTCACGGGCCTTCCGACAAGCTCCTCTTGCAGGGGCCTTGTCTCCTAGGTGCCTTGGTTGGCCTTCCGGCAAGCTCCTCTTTGGGGCCTTTCTCCTTGGCTGATATACTTTGTTCTTGAATGGCTCAAAGGGAACCACGGAGGACCTTGGCGGTCACAGGCAAGCCTTGCAGGGTCTTTCAATGCCGTGCAAAGTTAGGGATACTATGGTACCCCTACTCTAGTACACCGACGTATGCTCAACATAAACACCAAATAACAATTATTTAGGTTTAACACCAATCTCGATGGTAGAGGGCGTGCGATGTTGATCATATCAACCTTGGAAACACTTCCAACACTATTCACTCACCTTTAGCTAGTCTCCGTTTATTCCGTAGCTTTTGTTTGAGTTACTAACACTTAGCCAAACGGTTCTAAACCCTGGTGCTACTAGGAGTACTAGTAAGTACACATTAACATAATGTATATCAATATACTTCTATCGACCTTGCCGCCTTCTTATCTACCAAGTATCTAGGGTGGTTCCGCTGCGATGTGTTCCTCTCATTCTGAAGCACTTAGTCTCGGGTTTGGGTTCAACCTTGGCTTTCTTCACTAGAGCAGCAACTGATTTGCCGTTTCATGAAGTGTCCCTTCTTGCCCTTGCCCTTCTTGAAACTAGTGGTTTCACCAACCATCAACAATTGATGCTCCTTCTTGATTTCTACTTTCGCGATGTCAAACATGCGAACACTTCAAGATCATCATATCTATCCGATATGTTATAGTTCATCACGAAGCTCTAGTAGGTTGGTGGCAATGCTTTGGAGAAACATCACTATCTCATCGGAAGATTAAATCCCTCGATTCAAGTGATTGTTGTGCGGACATTACGAGTAAAGCTCAACGATTGAGATCTTCTCCCTTAGTTTGTAGGCTGGAAAACTGGTCGGAGGTCTCATACCTCTTGGCGTGGGCACGACCTGAAATCCCAATTTCAGCCCTCGAGAACATCTCATATGTTCATGACGTTTCAAAACCGTCTTTGGTGCCTCAATTCTAAACCGTTTAACATTCGAACTATCACGTAGTTATCAAGCGTGTGTGTTAGATGTTACCAACATCCACGAGACCACGTTAGAGTCCAACACCGGCGGTGCATTAAGGACATAAGCTTTCTTGACGCATAATTACTCTTCAACTTTCAACTATATTTTCTCTAGGAACATATCTAACAGTGAACTAAAGCGCGAGCTAACGACATAATTTGCAAAGGGCTTTTGACTATGCTCGGGATAATTAAGTTCATCTTAATGAACTCCCACTCGAATAGACATCCCTCTAGTCATCTAAGTGATTACATGATCCGAGTCAACTAGGCGTGTCCGATCATCACGTGAGGCGGACTTAGTCATCATCGGTGAACATCTTCATGTTGATCGTATCTACCATCGACTCATGCTCGACCTTCGGTCTCTTGTGTTCGAGGCCATGGCTGTACATGCTAGGCTCGTCAAGTTAACCTAAGTGTATTGCATGTGTAAATCTGGCTTACACCGTTGTATGTGAGCGTAAGAATCTATCACACCGATCATCACGTGGTGCTTCAAAGCACGAACTTTCATAGCGGTTGCGATTAGGGAACACTTTCTTGAAATTTTAAGAGGATCATCTTATTTACTAACCGTCGTTCTAAGCAAATAAGATGCATAAACATGATAAACATCACATGCAATCAAATAGTGACATGATATGGCCAATATCATTTTGCTCCTTTGATCTCCATCTTGGGCTCCATGATCATCATCGTCACCGGCATGAACCTGATCTCCATCATCATGATCTCCATCATCGTGTCTCCATGAAGTTGTCTAGCCAACTATTACTTCTACTACTATGGCTACGGTTAGCAATAAAGTAAAGTAATTACATGGCGTTGTTTAATGACCATGGTCATACAATAAATAAAGACAACTCCTATGGCTCCTGCCGGTTGTCATACTCATCGACATGCAAGTCGTGATTCCTATTACAAGAACATGATCAATCTCATACATCACATATCATTCATCACATTCTTCTTGGCCATTCATCACATAGCATACCGCAAAAACAAGTTAGGCGTCCTCTAATTGTTGTTTGCATGTTTTCGTGCTGCTATGGGTTTCTAGCAAACGTTTCTTACCTCATGAAACCACAACTGATATGCCAATTGCTATTTACCCTTCATAAGGACCCTTTTCGCCGAATCCGTTCCGACTAAAGTGGGAGGCGGCACCGCTTACCACCTTATGCACCAAGTGCATGTCGTCGGTGGAACTGTCTCACGTAAGTGTCGTGTAAGGTCGGTCCGGGCGCTTCATCCCACAATACCGTCGAAACAAGATTGGACTAGTAACGGTAAGCATATTGAACAAAATCAAGCCCACAACTACTTTCTTTCTACTCGTGCAAAGAATCTCGCAATAGACCTAGCTCATGATGCCTTTGTTGGGGAGCGTGGCAGAAATTCAAAATTTTCCTCGTGTCACCAAGATCTATCTATGGAGAAACCAGCAGGAGGGAAGGAGGTGCATCTACATACCTTTAGATCCTAGCGGAGGCGTTCAAGAACGAGGTTGAAGGTCATACTCGCCGTGATCCAAATCACGGAGATCCTAGTGCGAGCGACGGCACCTCGCGTTCAACACCGTACAGCCGGTGGCGTCTCCCACCCTTGATCCAGCAAGGAGAGAGGAGAGGTTGAGAAGACTCCATCGAGCAGCAGCACGCGTGGTGGTGGTGGAGGCGTGGCAATCTGCGGGGCGCCAAGCACCTGCGGGAGGAGGAGGAGGGACGGGAGGAGGCGCCGAGGGACTCAGGTGTGGCCCTACCCCTCCACTATATATAGGGGCAAGGGAGGCGCGCCTTGGCCCTCCTCCAAGGAAGGGTGCGGCCAGGAGAGTCCATCCTCCCTAAGGCACCTAGGAGGTGCCTTCCCCTTTAGGACTCTCCCTTTCCCTTATCTCTTGGCGCATGGGCCTCTTGGGGGCGCACCAGCCCACAGGGCTGGTCCTCCCACTTGGCCCATGCAGCCCTCGAGATGGTGGCCCCACTTGGTGGACCCCGGGACCCTCCCGGTGGTCGATCAATCTGAAATAAAACCGAAACTTTTGGTGACCAACAGGACTTCCATATATAATTCTTTACCTCCGGACCATTGGAACTCCTCGTGACTCAGGGATCTCAGGGACTCGAACAACATTGGTAACCACATACAAACTTCCTTTATAACCCTAAGCG
>JAHIAM010018424.1:0-14392 GCA_021605205.1 Aegilops longissima
CTACATTACAAAAAGGAAAGGGAGAAGCAAAAGCGGTGTGAAGCTAGTAGCGATCAAAGTTCTGAACTACTTCGTCAAGCATAACTCCAACACCGTGTTCACTTCCGGACTCCGGAGAAGAGACCATCACGGTTACCTTGATTGATGTGTATTTTAATTGAGGTCAACCGGGTTTTCTGGCGGACATTAACAAATTCCCATCGCCTCATAACGCGGCACGGCTTTGAAAGATAATACCTTGCGGGGTGTCCCAACAGCCCATTATAAGCTCTCCACGGTCACGAAGGATATTCCTTCTACCGGGAAGACCGATCGATCTCGGAATCCGGACTACAAGACATTTCGCACAATAAAAAAGACCACAAAGCCGCCCGATTGTGCCGACAAATCCCGATAGGAGCTGCACATATCTCGTTCTCGAGGCACATCCGGATAAGTCAAGCTACGGTAAAACCAAGCCTCGAGTTTCCCCATGGTGGCCCCGCATGCTGCTTCGGTTCGGCCAGACTCGAAGGAACAAGTGGGGGGTTAAAATAAAGATGACCCTCGGGCTCGCGAAACCGGGAAAAAACTTAGGTGGCAAATGGTAAAACCAAAGTTGGGCCTTCTTTGGGAGAGTCTTATTCAAGCGAACTGTCAAGGGGTCCCATAAATCTAACCGTGTAGGAAGCGAAATCAAGGAACATAACACGGTATGCAGAAACTAGGGTGGCAAAGTGGAACAAAACACTAGGCATAAGGCCGAGCCTTCCACCCTTTACCAAGTATATAGATGATTAATTATAGCAGATATATTGTGATATCCCCAACAAGTAAACATGTTCCAAAAGGAACAACATCTCCATGTTCAACAAGGAACAAACTTCATCTTCCCACTAACTAGCGCTATAAGAGGGTGAAACAAGCGGTAACATAGCCAATCAGCGGTTTGCTAGGAAAGGATGGTTAGGGGCTGACATGGCAATATGGGTGGCATGATAAGCAAGTGATAGGCATCGTAGCATAGGCATAGCAAAAGCGAGCATCTAGCATAGCAAAGATAGAAGTGATTTGAGGGTATGGTCATCTTGCGCAAAGTTCTCGAGTTGTCAAGCTTGATCCTCGTGGCGTTCTCAACAGGTTCCTCGTTCACGAACTCGTCTCCGGCTCTACCCAAAGCAAGAACACAAACAAAGGAACCACAATAAATCACGGTGCAATGCACAAGCAACATGATGCAAAACATGGCATGATATGCAAGATGTGATATGCAATGCGTATCGCGCTCGGAAGAAAATGATGAACCAGGCATCAACTTGGCAAACCAATATGCCGCTGGAAAGATGAGATGATTTGGTTGAAATCGATATAAAGATCACGGAATCGGATCCGGTTTGCAAATGACAAGCAAAACAAGAATGGCACAAATCGCCATTAACGCATGATGCCACTTAGCAACAAAGAAATTAAGCTACTGCACCCAAGCGTACCAACAAAGTATATGGCAGTGATCTACTCAAGATGCTTGACAAAAGATGAACACGAGCTACGCTAAATCAAACATAAGGTTCAAACAAGCATGGCAAAAGTGCAAAAAATATCGAGTGGACATGGCAAAAACAGCATCGGTAGCAATGTTAGAAGAAGACAACATGCTACAGGAACTTATAATAGCAAAACAAGGCATGGCATGAATCTACTCAAAGCATAGAACAAAAGTCCCTTCTGACCATAAGCCAAGGGATCGAAAATACAATATCACCCATGTCAAAATAGCAAGTTTAGTTATGATTCACAACATGGCATGTCAAAAACAGATAACAAGTAGGCATGTTTAAGAGCTCGATGCACTCACTAGAGCCTTACATGATAAATAAGCATACATACATCAATAAGACATGGCATAGAAAATATACATGGCAAGAAAACATCATAGAATACGGATCAACCACAACAACCTTGGCAAAATTGAATAACTTGTAAACAATCGCGGAAACATTTTATAGCAAAAGTGAAACTCGATTGACTCAAGCTATGGCACTCCATAATTGCAAACAAGGGCATGGATGGATAGAGCATAACCATATGTTCAAAACATCCTTCTGAAGTATCTCAAAATATGCATGGATCTCGGTAGCATCAAGTTAAACATGGCATAAAAATATCATAGCAGAGTGAAACAGCAACATCAGGAAGCCTAGTTTGCATGCTTGTGCTAGTCACCACATAGATCACAAAAATACATGGCATACACCCTGGAAAATGGCATGGCATATTACAAAACACATGTAGGACTCAAGATCATAGGATGCACAATCAATCATAGCAAAAATAACAAAAGTGCATGTTACATTAAGAAGCGAAACTAACATCACATAGCCCTCTTCAACAGCATTTCGGGCATCAAGATGGCTCAAATGAAAATTATTCAATGAGATGAAATGATCTACTCTTGAGGCGAACATTTTGACATATTATCCATGCGAAAGCAGACTCGGATGCGAGAGTTATGATCGTTGAAAATGCCACAAATTATCAGAGTTAAAAAACTTGGATGAATTTTGGGAATCAACGATCTAGATCCGGCGGCGAGCTTTCGCCAGCTTCGTCGGGGAAGAAGAGACGGCCAAGGAGGAAAACGGCGGCGGGCAAGGCCTGGCACAGGATGCCGGCCAGGCACCGGAATCCAGAAACGCCGAGGATAGCGGCCAGCCAGCGGATCCATGGAAGCGCGAGATGGCCGGCGGGCCTGTGGCGGCCTTCAGCGGAATCGATGGGTGCGGCGGCTCGGCCGAGTTGAGGCGTGGCCGGGCGGGGCCGGGCCCTGGCCGGCCTGTGAGGCAGCAATGAGACCAGGGCCCGTGGCGGCCTGAGTGGCGGTGGCGGCGGGCGTTGTCGGCCCGCTCGGTTCGTCGGCGGCGCGGAGAATTCGTCTAGGGTTTGGGAGGAATGATCCGGATTTGGTGGGGAGATGCATATTTATAGTTAGAGGAGCTAGGAGAGTCCAAATGAGGTGCGGTTTTCGCCCACGATCGTGATCGAGCAGCGGAAGACATGGAAGTGACTTAGATGGGTTATTGGGCTGTTTTGAAGGGGTGTTGGGCTGCAACAAAAGGGCCTCTGCGAGTCACGGTTAACCGTTGGAGTACCAAGCGAGCTCAAATGACCGAAACTTGCGGTGGTCTACGGTGGTATACCAAGGCCACTTGACAAACCTCGGTCCATTCGAAAGTTTAGTACCGCTCACGGAAAACGTAAAAGGGGCCGGGGGGACATAAGTCGGATTGCAAAAGCGGACAAGGGAAAAATGCCGGAATCATGAGGGCGAACACGTATGCAAATCGATGCACATGATGACATGATATGAAAATGCATGACATGGACAAAATGCAAAAATGAAGAAAACCCAACCACGGAGGAATATCATATCACAATGCGAAAATGGCAAGAGTTGGAGTTACAAATATGGAAAGTTACATCCGGGTGTTACAACACTCCACCACTACAAGAGGATCTCGTCCGAGATCTAGGACTGAAAGAACTCGGATATTCGGAGCGGAGGTGATCCTCGGCTCCCGGTGGCTTCTCGGTCGGAATGGTGTGACCACTTCACTTTCGAAATTTGATTGACTTGTTGCGAGTCTTGCGCTCGGTTTCTTCAAGAATAACAGCAGGTGCTCATGATAAGAGATCTTCTTGGAGGTCAATTTCTTGAAGTTGATAGTGCGTTCGAGTCTTGAAGCACTTGCGAAGCTGTGACACGTGAAACACATCGTGCGGTTCAGAAGTTAGGAGCTCAAGTTGATGGCGAGATCGCCTCTTTTGCCAATGATCTTGAAAGGACCCCGTATCTAGGGCAAGCTTCCCTTTGATACGAGCGGCAGTGGCCTTTCATTGGAGAGCGGAGGTAGACATGGTCTCCGATTTCAAAAGCCACATCCACGGTGCTTATCATCATAATAGCTCTTGGCGCGATTGGCGGCTTTGAATTTTCACGAATGACTTTGCACATTTCTTGACCCGTGATCAAGTCGTTGCCAAAGTTGGCGTTCACTGTCTCGGACCAATTGAGAGAATCGGCACTACGCCATAGAAATTTCGAATGGGGCCTTGCCGACCTCGCTTGGAAGCTGTTGTTGTGGAGAACTTCGGCATATGGAAGACAATCTTCCCACTTCATGCGAAGGAAATGACACAAACCCGAGCATATCTTCAAGGATTTGATTTACTGCTCGACTTGGCCACTTGTTTGAGGATGGAAAGTTGTCTTTGAAGCGAATGTTGGTGCCCATGGCCTTGAAAAGAATCCCAAAACTTGGAGGTAAAGATGCTTGCCACGGTCGAAGAGATCACTTGTGGAATGCGTGCAAGGAGACAATCTGGATGTGTATAGCTCGCCACTGAGCTCTGTGATAGATTCTTTGATAGGAAGAAAATGAGCCACTTTAGTAAGCTTGTCAATGACACGAAGATAGCATCATTTCCGCTTGGACTTTGGAAATCCAGTCACAAAGTCCATTTCGATATGATCAAACTTCCATTCGGAATAGCAAGAGGTTGGAGGAGACCAGCTGGTCGTTGGTGTTACCTTTCACTCTTCTGCGGACATCACACTCATTCCAATTGAGCAATTTCTGCTTCATTGAGTCCACCAATATGTTGCTTGAGTCATGGTACATCGTACTTCGGGATGAATGGATAGAAGCGAATTTGCGCCTCGTTCATAATGACTTTCGTAGATCACCCTTTGGAACCACAATCCGGTCCTCGAAGAAAAGAGTATTTTGTCTCAATGTGGAAGCACTTGTACTTGGAAATGCCCTTATCGATACCACGTTTCACCTTTTTCACCATGGTATCCGAGTTGAGCCTCAGAATCTGATCCTTCCAAAGTAGGAGAGACTATGAGGTTGGCAAGAAAGCCTTGAGGAACAACTTGAAGATTCAGCTTGGAAAGTTCACAAGATCCGGTTGGAAGGGCTTGAGGATTAAGCATTGCGATAAGCCTTCTGCTCAAAGCATCTGCAATCACATTGGCCTTGCGAGTATATTCAATACTTGGGTTGTACTCTTGAATCATTTCGACCCATCGAGTCACTGAGGTTGAGGTTGGGTTGAGTGAAGATATACTTGAGACTCTTGTGATCGGTGAAAATGTCCACTTTCCTTCCCAACAAGAGATGTCTCCATGTTATCAATGCATGGACAATGCCGCCAACTCAAGATCGTGAGTGGGGTAGTTCTTTTCGTTGGCTTCGGTGGCGAGATAAACCACAACTCTCTTCTCTTGCATTAACACAGCAGAACCTTGAAGAAGCATCACGAGAAACTTGAATGGCTTGGATTCATCGGGAGGAGTCAAGGCGGGCTGTGCAGTTTCTCTTTGAGAGTATTTAAACAACGTCACCTCGGGAGACGGACATACTTCACATGCTTACGGAGGAGGTTGGAAAGAGGCTTTGCAATCTTGGAGAAATTCTCAAGGAATCTTTGGCAATAGCTTGCAAGACCAAGAAAACTGAAGTGCTTGACGATACGAGGAGGTTCCCAATTCACAATGCAGACACCTTCTCGGGATTAAGCGATACCCTTGGCGGAGATGATATGACCAAGATAAAGCACTTCATCAAGCCAAAATTCACATTTGGAGAACTTAGCATAAATTGATGCTCTACGAGCTTGTCTAGCACCAATCGCAAATGTTTGGCATGATCCTTCTTATTCTTGGAAGACCAAAATATCATCAAGATAGACCAAGGCGAATTCATTGGTGTAGGGGTTGAAGATGAAGTTCATCATCAGAGAATGTTGGAGGAGCATTGACAAGGCGAAAGACATGACGGTATATTCATAAGAACCAAAGCATTACGGCTGTCTTGGAATATCTTGTTCACGAATCTGAATCGATGATAACCCATCTGAAGGTCAAGCTTGGAGAACACTTTAGCACCTTTGAGTTGCTCGAAAACTCATTGATGTTGGGAAGTGGATACTTGTTCTTGATTGTCTTCTTATTCAATGGGCGATGTCGGCGCAAAAGTCGGTCCGTGCCATCCTTCTTACGGACAAAAGAACACCACAACCCCAAGGAGATGAACTCGGTCGATCAAACCCGAGCGCTCTTGTTCATCGAGCTGCTTCTTCAATTCCTTCAGCTCATTAGGTCCAAGCTTGTATGGGCGGCTTGCAACAGGTTCGATGCGGGCTCAAGATCGATAGAATTCAAGCGGCGGTGGGAGGCATGCGGAAGCTCTTACGGAAAGACATCTTGGTACTCACAAGCGATTGGAATCGGAGATAGCATCAATTCGCCCTTCTCATTGGAGAAAACAACGAATGGTTTCATCACGGCGGCATAGATGATCCACATCATTAGAAGAGTGAGTCAATTGAATTCCAGGCAGCACAATCAAAGGAGCTTTGTCTTGAAAGCCGATCCATTCGAGAATAAGATCAATATCCAGTCACCAAGGACAATTGGTTTAGCAAATCTATAATCGCCCATCTTGATTGGTATCGGAACCACAAAGCTGGAGCTCAACCGTTTACGGGAGAAATGACATCCATGGGTTTACCCAAATGTGAAAGTGAATTCATGCTGCAGCAAGGTCTTGACATGAAACAATGCGATGCACGGTATCAAATAAAACTTTTGCGGGAATATCATTAGCGAGAATTACCCATTATCACATCGATGGATTCCTCGCTGAGCTGCATTCATCATATTGACCTTGGCATGCTTTGGATTATGCTTGACCTTTGCATTCTGGAAGATTTCACGGGGAGGAGGCGGAAGCGCCTCTGGTTGAAACACTTGTTAGCATAGTGACCTTCTGCTGACACTTGTTGCAAGTCACCTCACGAGGGACGGTGGTAAGGAGCATTTGACCTTGGAAGCTTGAGAATTAGACTTGTTACGATAGCTTGGGTTGGGCGGGTGGGAAGATCCCGACCACGAGTTCTTCTGTGATAAAATTGGAGACGGAGGAGGAGGAAGGTAGAACTTCTGTGCTTAGCTGCCACTTGAGAGGAAGAAAAGGAGCTGCATCCTGATTCTCTTCTTAGAAGCCTCACATTTGAGCTGGGTAGCTTCTTGCTTGATGCCATGTTGTAGAATTCATCATACTTTTACGGCTCAAAAAGCACAAGAGCTAATTGCAGATCTTCTCGAGGCCACCTCTGAATTGATAGATCATACTCTTTTCATCGGGGCGTCTTGCTTAGCGGCAGTTTCGGAACTGGATATTGTATTGATACAGACATGTTGCCTTGCTTGAGATTCGGAACTCCTCACGCTCTCTCAACAAACTTTTGAATGTGGTGAGCTCTGAAGTCTCGGCGGAACTCATCCCGAGTAATGACGACCTCCTCTGGAATCTTTGTATTCTGGTACCACTCGGCAGCTTGGTCCTTGAGTTGAAGCGATGCAAACTTGACAAAGTCCTCGGTCGACATTGCTACATTCAAAATGTTTGCGGATGTCCACAAGCCAATCGTCGGCGTCGTGGCCTCGACACGGCCGAAAACTTGCTGATTAGCGAGGCCCGGTGAAAGTAGCAAAGTCGGCTGGTTGTTGCCTTGACCTTGATTTCCTTGTGCCTTGCCCTTGATGCGCTCTTGCAAAACTGCAAAATCATCGAGCATTGGCATTGGTGGCTGCCATGATAGCTTGCCATGCCTCCGGGGCGGAGGTGGAGGTGGAGGTTCGTGATTCCCATCATCACGATCCGGATTAGGCCGTTGGCGGAGCCATCTGAAGAGGTGACATCCGTTAGCACTTTGATGAACAAATAGACAAGTAGAATCAGCGGATAGAAATTGCAACATATAGTCTTCACAATAAACATTGAACAAGGATGAAAGAATGAATTCAAAGTTAACATCACCACGTCCATTAAGGTGAGAAGCCACTTGATTAAAGGTTGATGAAAAAAAACAATCATTGGAACAAATAAGTGGTAAGGATTACCCAATCACAAACCAAATATCTGCGGGAAGAAATGCTGACTACTTGAATCCCACCTATAAACTCGAAACTTTCGGTTATGCAATCGGTGTTGGGGATCGAGGACACAAAATATATCACCCAAACTAACAATACCTAGATCATTGTATCCATCCGTCAACACATAACCAAAACCTGAATCGGTATTACCTCGACCTTGAAAAGCATCAGTTATCGAGTCATGGCAATACTCGAGCTACTTGATCTTTGAGTTATCAGGGTTATCTCACCAACAATTGTACAAAGAGATTTCGATGTGCAAATCTCGGTATTCGGAACTCAGCGATAAAATTGTGGCGACAACACCTCGGAGCTCAACTCCGGGACGCCACAACCCCTAAATGTCGGGAGGCACCAGAACAATGTTCTCGTCACAAAACCATGAACCCTTGGCATCGTTGGCCCTGCAAGCCTTTTTGGTAGAACGTGATCCGGGGGACTCGGCAATCTCACCCAGCGAGATCAAGACTATTTAAGCTTATAGGAAGACAGAGTTGTAAGGTGGAGCTGCGACAGCGACTAGCATATATGGTGGCTACATTACGAGGCAAAAGAAGCAAAGCCGGTCTTGAAGCTAGTAGCGATCAAGAAGTGATCTGAACTACTTCGTCAAGCATAACTCCAACACCGTGTTCACTTCCGGACTCCGAGAAGAGACCATCCGGTTACACCGGGTTGATGTGTATTTTAATTGAGGTCAACCGGGTTTTCTCAACGGACATTAACAAATTCCCATCGCCTCATAACCCGGGCACGGCTTTGAAAGATAATACCTGCGGGTGTCCCAACAACCCATTATAAGCTCTCACGGTCCGAAGGATATTCCTTCTACGGAAGACCGATCAATCTGGAATCCCGGACTACAAGACATTTCGGCGGCAATAAAACAAGACCAAAGCCGCCCGATTGTGACAAATCCCGATAGGAGCTGCACATATCTCGTTCTCGAGGCACATCCGGATAAGTCAAGCTCGAGTAAAACCAAGCCTCGAGTTTCCCGTGGTGGCCCTGACTGCTTAGGTTGAGCCAACCTCGAAGGCACGGTCGAGGGTTAAAATAAAGATGACCCTCGGGCTCCGGAAAACCGGGGAAAAAAGCTTAGGTGGCAAATGGTAAAACCAAAGTTGGGCCTTCTTTGGGGAGTCTTATTCAAAGCGAACTGTCAAGGGGTCCATAAATCACTAACCGTGTAAGGAAGCGAAATCAAGGAACATAACACGGTATGGCGGAAACTAGGGTGGCGAGTGGAAAAAACACGGGCATAAGGCGAGCCTTCCACCCTTTACCAAGTATATAGATGATTAATTATAGCAGATATATTGTGATATCCCCAACAAGTAAACATGGTCCAATAAGAACAACATCTCCATGTTCAACAAGGACAAACTTCATCTTCACGCAACTAGCGCTATAAGAGAGTGAGCAAGCGGTAACATAGCCAATCAGCGGTTTGCTAGGAAAGGATGGTTAGGGCTGACATGGCAATATGGGTGGCATGATAAGCAAGTGATAGGCATCGTAGCATAGGCATAGCAAAGAGAGCATCTAGCATAGCAAAGATAGAAGTGATTTCGAGGGTATGGTCATCTTGCCAAAGTTCTCGAGTTGTCGAAAGCTTGATCCTGTGGCGTTCTCAACAGGTTCCTCGTTCACGAACTTCGTCTCGGCTCTACCCAAAGCAAGAACACAAACAAAGGAACCACAATAAATCCGGTGCAATGCACAAGCAACATGATGCAAAACATGGCATGATATGCAAGATGTGATATGCAATGCGTTGCGGCGCCGGAAGGAAAATGATGAACCAGGCATCAACGGCAAACCAAGTATGCCGCTGGAAAGATGAGATGATTTGGTTGAAATCGATATAAAGATCACGGAATCGGATGCGGTTTGCAAATGACAAGCAAAACAAAATGGCACAAATCGCCATTAGCATGATGCCACTTAGCAAACAAGAAATTAAGCTACTGCACCCAACGTACCAACAAAGTATATGGAAGTGATCTACTCAAGATGCTTGACAAAAGATGAACCTGAGCTACGGCTAAATCACAACATAAGGTTCAAACAAGCATGGCAAAAGTGCAAAAAATATCGAGTGGACATGGCAAAAACAGCATCGGTAGCAATGTTGAGAAAGAAAACAACATGCTACAGGAACTTATAATAGCAAAACAGGCATGGCATGAATCTACTCAAAGCATAGAACAAAAGTCCCTTACTGACCATAAGCCAAAAAGGATCAGAAAATACAATATCACCCATGTCAAAATAGCAAGTTTCGTTAACAGATTCAGCAACATGGCATGTCAAAAACAGATAACAAGTAGGCATGTTTAAGAGCTCGATGCACTTACTACAGAGCCTTACATGATAATCTAAGCATACATACATCAATAAGACATGGCATAGAAGATATACATGGCAAGAACAACATCATAGCATACGGATCAACCACAACAACCTTGGGAAAATTGAATAACAGTAAACAATCTGCGGAAACATTTTATAGCAAAAGTAGAGCTCGATTGACTCAAGCTATGGCACTCCATAATTGCAAACAAAAGGCATGGATGGATAAGCATAACCATATGTTCAAAACATCCTTACTGAAGTATCTCAAAATATGCATGGATCTCTGGTAGCATCAAGTTAAACATGGCATAAAATATCACTAAGCAGGGCTGAAAACAGCAAATAGGAAGCCTAGTTTGCATGCTTGTGCTAGTCACCACATAGATCACAAAAATACATGGCATACACCCTGGAAATATGGCATGGCATATTACAAAACACATGTAGGACTCAAGATCATAGGATGCACATCAATCATAGCAAAAATAACAAAAGTGCATGTTACATTGAAAGCGAAACTAACATCACATAGCCCTCTTCCAACAGCATTTCGGGCATCAAGATGAGCTCAAATGAAAATTATGCAATGAGATGAAATGATCTACTCTTGAGGCGAACATTTTGACATATACATCAAGAACTACGGATCGAGGTTATGATCGTTGAAAATGCCAAATTATCACGATTAAAAACTTAGATGAATTTGGGAATCAAGATCAACGGGGCCGGACGCTGCCAGGCTCGTCGGGGAGGAAGGCCGGACCAAGGAGGGAAAACGGCCGGGGCAAGGGCCTGACGGGGATGGCCGGGCTGGCCGGATCCTGAACGCCGAGATGGCCATGAAAATGCCTGGGCCGGTGAAGCCTGAGGGTGGCCGGAAGGGCTGGGGCCATGAACCGGCGGGGCGAAGTGGGGACCAGGGCCCGTGGCGGCTAGTGGCGGTGGGGCGGCAACGTTGTCGCCGCCGGTTCCGTCCGGGCGGAGGGATTTAATCTAGGGTTTGGAGGAATGATCAGGGATTTGGAGGAGATGCATATTTATAGAGGAGCTAGGAGAGTCCAAATGAGGTGGGTTTTCGCCCACGATCGTGATCGAACGACGGAGGCATGGAAGTGACTTAGATGGGTTATTGGGCTGTTTTGAAGGGGTGTTGGGCTGCAACAAAAGAGGCCTTTGTGATCACGGTTAACCGTTGGAGTACCAACGAGCTCAAATGACCGAAACGCGGTGGTCTCGGTGGTATACAAGGCCACTTGACAAACCTCGGTCCATTCGAAAGTTTAGTACCGCTCACGGAAAACGTAAAAGGGGCGCGGGGACATAAGTCGGATTGCAAAAGCGGACAGGAAAAATGCTCGGAATCATGGGGCGAACACGTTATGCAAATCCGATGCACATGATGACATGATATGAAAATGCATGACATGGACAAAATGCAAAAATGAAGAAAAACCCAACCACGGAGGAATATCATATCACAATGCGAAAATGGCAAGAGTTGGAGTTACAAATATGGAAAGTTACATCGGGTGTTACAAGAACCATATTGGTTCCAATATTTGGGGTGACTCAGCTCGGCATAAAAGGAGCAGTCTCTCAATTGGATAGAATCCGCCAAGTTCAAGACTCGGCCGTTAGCGCTTCATTCTGCGGTTCAAATAAAACAGTTCTCTGAATAGGAGCTTGGTTCCTCTCCGGTACACCTCACGGAAGACTTGGAAATTGCAAGATTGGACCGAATTGGGTCCAATGTCTTGAGTCTAAGGTCAAAGAAATTTAAAACTTCTCGAAGAACTTTGGCCGGGAGGCAAATCCCGGCTCATGTGATCCTGAAAACTATTACTTCCCTTCTTTGGGTTGAGGCTTCTCTTGAGATGGGTCGGGGACACGATAAGACATGACTTCCTTCTTTGGCAAATGCCAGACTTCACAAATTCAGCCGTTTGCTTTTTTTGACGTGGATGGGACCCGATTCGAGTTCGGAGGCTTTGGTTGACTTAGGCGCCATGACAACAGTTGGCCTATTGCAGAATAAAGTTCGGTTTAAATTTTAACGGAGGAAAATATTCAAATTCTGAAGGTAGCGGCAAAGGGCCTAATGACATAAGGATAGTTGGGCAATATTATTTAAGCCGCCACCGGTGTTACAACAGTTCAAAAGTTTCTGAGACCTAGGAAGGCGCCAAGGTTCCGCGGATCAAGTGGGATGCGTTTAAATCGGATATTTGGATAGTTATGTTAAAGGCATTTAACATAAGAAGTGTTCGGAGTGATAAAAACAAGTTTCATAAGTTACAACTATTATGTTGGATCAAATGGTAAATCTGAAAAGAAAAATTTCTAGACCTAAAACAAAGTCGGAGAAGTTCATACACTCGAAAAGCTTACGAACAAAGGAAAAGGGATCTGTTTGCATGTAAAATGGGGTGAAACAGTTACATGATAGTTCTATGCCATCTAACGATCGAGAAAAGGCGTTGGAGGTGAGATCTATCAAGGGTTCATAGCGGGGCGATGAACACCGGCGAACTCGGCGAGAACTATAATCTGAGATCTAAAACAGGAAAGAAAGGACTTCTGGTCTAGAGAGGGCTGCGGAGGTTAGCGGCGTGTTTACAGACGATTCAGGTTGATCTGGCGGCTGGGTTGGAGAAGACGAAGCAGGCCGGGCGGAGCTCGAGAGGAGGCGAAGGAAGGAGATGGCGGAAGGAAAAATGAAACCCTGGTCGTGCCTATTTATAAGGAGAGCATAAGCGAGGCAACACGAAGCGAGGAGATAAAATTACTATCCGGCGGCCCACGCCTCGATTCTCGGGCAGGCAATAAAACGAGATCCGTTGGGCGATTCGGCGGGATAAAAGGAAAGATAGCGTCATGGCGGGTTAACACGGATCCAAAGAATAGCGTCACGGCGGGTTAAAGAAAGTCTTTTTGCGATCAAGGCGAAGATTTATGTTTTAAGTTATTTTAAGATTGACATGAACAGGTTCAAATCAATTTGGGGCCTAATGTTGGGGATATAACAATTTGTGTAAGCCGCCCGGGAGGGCGATTCGTAAAGAGGACCAAGCGAAGCCCAAGTCAAGCATGAAGATGGCGTCTCAACAAGGGGCCTAAGGCCCTGACGACTTAAGGCCCGTTGTAGTAAAAGCCAATAATGGCATGACTTGTATCATAAGGTAGACTTGACTAGTCACGGCGGACATTGTTTATAAGCCGGCGGGACTCTGTAGCGGGGCGTCAACCCGTTATATAAGGGGCGACACGCTAGCGGCTTAGGGCGAAACAACCAATCGAGAACCGGGCATAGCGTATCTCGCTCCACAGTCATCGAAACCTCAAGCAATACCAACCCAACTAGGCGTGAAACACCTTCACCGTGAGGGCGAACTAGTATAAACCCTCTCGTGTCCTTTGTCGATTAACCCTTTAAGCTTCCTAGTTGCGATGGCTCCACGATTAAGTCCTTGCAAGAGGACATCTCGTGACAATTCCACGACATCGACCGCTATCCGACATGCATCTAAGTATTAAGTTCATAAGAAGCGAGTAGCGCTTTAAATAAGATGACATGATGTAGAGGATAAACTCATGCAATATGATGTAAACCCCATCTTGTTATCCTCGATGGCAACAATACAATGTGTGCCTTGCTGCCCTCTTCAATGGGAAAGGACACCCAGATTGAACCCAAAGCTAAGCACTTATCCCATTGCAAAAGATCAATCTAGTAGGCCAAACCAAACTGATAATTGAAGAGACTTGCAAAGATAACCAATCATACATAAAAAGAATTGAGAAGATTCAAATATTGTTCATAGATAAACTTGATCATAAACCCACAATTCATCGATCTCAACAAACCCTTTGCAAAAAGATTACATGAATAGATCTCCACGAAATCGTGGAGAACTTTATTGAGATCAAAGAGAAAAGCCATCTAGCTAATAACTATGGACTGAAGGTGGAGGTAAACTACTCACACATCATCGGAGGCTATGGTGTTGATGTAGAAGCCCTCCATGATCGATGCCCCCTCGGGCTCGGAAA